>JAVQJF010129904.1:0-25199 GCA_036023855.1 Gadopsis marmoratus
CCCCCCCCCCCCCCCCCCCCCCCCCCCCCCCCCCCCCCCCCCCGCATGTAAGTGGAGCGTTGCCTTTTAAGTCCTAAATTGACTTTCTGTGAGGAAGTGGGATTTATGGGGAATAAGGGGTTATAAATAGAGAGGGGGGAGCGCTCAGGAATAAAACGCTCAATTTGAGAGGCAGGATTTGTGTCACAAATGTAATTATGGCTGTCCAGCTCGCAGCCTGATAGAATTAAGCTCCTTGCCAGCGCACTGCTGTACTATACCCGGAGAAACTGTGTGTGTCTGAGAGCGTGGGCATGTGTGTGCGCGTGTGTGCGCGTGTGTACTACAAAATGTGAGAATTTTGGTCCAAGAAAAAAGAAAAAAGAAAAAGTCATGAAACTGCCTGTATGAGATAGCGGTGTGTGTCCTTGGCCGCCTTAGATGAAATAGGGGAAGAAATATGAGCACAATTCACTTTTTGCAAGAGTGTGTGTGTGTGTGTGTGTGTGTGTGTGTGTGTGTTTGTGGGGCTGTGACAGCACTCATTCAATGCATGTCAGGCGGATGAGGGTGGAGGTAAATGAATAATGAGGGTTTAATAGGATGGATGAGCGGGGGAGAGGTGGCCATCGTCGCCAGCTCGATCCAATGGAGGGTGAAATCAGCGTTTATCACATATCGCTGCCCGCTGTGCCAGCAGATGCTCTCACGGATCCGTTCGCATCATGTCTGCCTGATTGCCACTGATTCAAGCTGGTGCACATATTTGACAAACAGCCCAACAGCCAAACAGGCCAGGACGACGGCATTGCCCTTCACAGCTGTAACACTATTTCATTCGAGATGAAGCAATAATGTCGCGCTTTCACTTTCTGCTTTGCTACTTTTCATCTCACTTGAGTGGCGAGTAGCGAAGTGGGAGGAGGTATTTCAGGTGTTGGAAGTGTTGGATGTAACATTTTCGACAAAGACAATGTTAGGTGATGGCAGCTAAAGCAACCCAAAGCGGTTTAATCATCAGCACAAAAGACAATCAACTGCGTTAGAAAATATCTGTGCTTCGATAAGAAGTTATAAAAGTACAAGCCTGCCTTCATATTACTTTAGGAGAGAAGTCAAGTGCATCTCACAGGGTGTATTTCAGTAAGAAACATCCAATTATGGACCTTAAAAGTCCGATTATTGAGGATATGATTATTCAACCGTTATTTTCACCCATTGCCAGCATATAGGCACATGACGAAGTAGTTCATTTCCCTAGAAATGTGTTTCAATGCTTCGTTTTTTTTTTTAATCAAAGACCAGATGCTTGTTAGAGAATTGGGATGCGTTGACCATGACATGATCAGCTTTTCCCTCCATTTTATTTGAAAGTCTTTTACGTAGTTGAATGGAGACGAAAACCGTTCTATTTTTCTTTTCCACATGGGAATCAAACGAGCACCATTGGTTGCGGCTAGAGGACATTTCAAGTTCAACCTTTCTAAATGCCGCCACTGGGCGTCTTTTGAGCCTTTGAGCTGCAGCGGGCAGCACTCGCATGCTTTTCCAGGTTCATCTCGCAGTGAACGGCATCCTGTCGCGTCTCCAGTGTTTGAGTCTGTATGTGTGAACGGGGACGTCAGGCTGTTTGGAGCCATTTGCCCAACCAAGCCAAAAAATATGACTACTCAACAACAAAGTTGCCTTGATGATCATTACATAAAGTCACTATATAATATCATTCAATTATCCACGAGGCTGCAGTGTTGATCATTAAAAGAAAACTTTCAAGTGATATTTAGCAGTGGGGAAAAAATACTTACTGTAAAACAATACTTATTCAACTCTTTCTAGACAAGTGACGTCTGGGAAACACGGTGCAAGAACATCCTTAATGCCAAAAAATGTTGCTGAAAACAAAAAACCTGCCAATTACCACTTAAAATTGCTGTTTGCATTTCACACTAACACACACAAACACTCAAGTGTCCACAAACGCACCAACATGCACACAAAAGCCTGCACACTCTTTCTATATGCACGCACAACAACGTGCCTAACCCACACACATCTCAGTGTGATATGCATACTGTGAGTTTAGCGAAGGCTGACGTGTCTGTGTTGAGCAGGCAGCGGTGAAGTCTTTGCCTGGAACGTAGCCTTGGGGTCCTGCTGCGCTGTCAGGCCCTGCAAGGACTAACACGGCTCCACGATGCTGCTTTGTAGCTTAAAAGTGAGAGTGACACACCTACAATCTCTCACTGAGGCATACCGATACGACGCGTTCTCTAGTTCTATGTCATGGGGGTCAAAACGGCATCAATGAGAGTTTGTGTGAATAATTAACAAGAACAAAATTTCAGCCTAAACTCAAAAAATTAAAAATAAAAAATGTCCACGTGTTTTCCCGCAGCTGGCACGAACTACCAATCTTGAATAAAAATAGTCTGCACACAACTCTAATTATATCACTATATGAACACAAGAATAAATTGACTAAAAAATTTCCAAATTACAGGCTTTGCCATACAATCTCATTTAACAGACCGCTCAGATAGTAATGCACATAAACACACACTGCTAAGCCCTGCTTCCCTGTCACACTATCCAATCTACCGGGGGGGTTAACACCCAACTGTTAAACAGCATATTGTCTTATTCATTTTAAATGTGTCAATTGTTGTTGCAGACACACACACATCCCAATACAAACCCTGGCACACTGCTGAACCCTCCCACAGTGTCTCAGCAGGGTCTTAACACTTACCTATCAACTGGACTACAATGTGATCCACAGCAAGCAGCTTTGCAGCAGACTGGCTGAAAGGTTGCCACGGTTACAAGAAAGTGCCCCCTCCATCGAAGCCGCCGGGGGTGGCGGTGGTGGTGGCACGGAGAAGGTGTGTGTGTGTGCGAGAGGGGTGATGGTGAGTTGCCAAGGAGACACCGTAGCCAGCAGTGAAAAGGGGCTTGTTGCTCGTGGCCATAGTTCTTTAACTCGGGTACAGAGAGCACACACACATGCATGGCCACAAGGATGCACACGCGAGCGCACACACACACACACACACACACACACACACACACACACGTGGATGACAACGGTGCTCACAGATATGCCTATAAAAACACACAGATCCACGCACACACTTTTCCATCTGGTAACCAATCGCAGGGCCAGACAATAAAACCTGGAGCCGTTTTTCTAGACCAGTAAAACGGGCCCTGTCCTGCACTCTTCTATAAAAACACATGACACACACATACTACACGCATGTAAAAGAAAGCCTGCTCTCAGCGTCACCCTTCTAAATAAAGGCTATTTCATGAATTTAATACAACAGAAGCATTAAATACGCTGTTGCGAGGGGTAGAAAGACCCCTTCCTGTGTTACACTCTATCAATAAAAGTGATCTAATTCAATGGGAGCCTTAAAAATCTTACAATACACACGAACAATTTAACCTCAATAAATTGTTATGAATGAAGTTAAGATCTTTAAACTACACAAAGAAATGGACAGAACACACAAAGGCCTCCCACAACACTAGTTTGCATTGCTTCACCTTAGATTAAATGTACTGAATATAGGCCTTTAAACTTTTACTGGCGCAAACTGATGACGACATGCGAGAGCGCTAATAAGTGGCAAGAGACATATGTCTGGCATTATTCTATATTTCTCTTCTTGAACAAAAAAAAATCTCATAAAAAGACCAATGTTTTACGCCGTCTCTCAAAACGTTCCCACTCCCCTCTGTGGTACTCCGCTCCAAGCCTATTGGCCCCTGCTGAAGATGTAAACCTTTAAGAATGTGTCAAAAATGTGTCATTTCATTTTCTAAAAAAGGCCAAGTAATTTCCTAAAAAAAACTGGGCACTGTAGCTGTTCGCAAGCACTACTCAAACAGGCATAAACAGTGCATTTATTAGGGACTGGTTTCAGCTGTGGATTAATACACTAGTGGTATTTACAGCACCAGGACGGTGCACGTGGGATGACTCAAAATAAACTACAGCGCCCAAGTACATGGTAATGAAGGAACATGTCACCCAGTGCAACAGTGTGGCTTATTGATGAGGTTTTAATCGTTTCTAAACAACAAAAGGAACTCTATGGCTCAGAGGAAGACGTTACATCACACTGTGGGATTTGACTAGACCAGCCTCATCCTTTAAAAAGTGAATAATGTTTCAGTACAGCAGTGCAGAAAGAGAATGTCAGTAATGTTTTCTTCCTGTTCTAAATATTTTCTATCACTTCAGGCTACTGTATAGCCAGTAAACGCTAAATCCAATTCATGTTATGGCCAATCAAAACTCCACTCCAATTAAAGACCTGTCCAATCATTAAGCATCTCGCCATCACTATTTGAATGCACTCAGCTGTATCAGAGGCAGAGGGTGAAGCTGGGTGGAAGCGCTACTCTGGCAGTAATTGGCTTTAGCTGTTTAGATGTATGAGAGAATGGGGACATATGGGCAGTATGTATTCAGCCTGCAGCTAGATGAATGGCTTGAATAACTAGAGGAGACTTAAAAGGCCATTTCATAATTACTGCTTACCTCTACTGGATTACAGCAGCGCGGGGGCTTGGCAGAGTGTGGATGAGGTTCGGAGCGAGCTGTGCGGTGGAGTGGGACAATTTCTAAACGCACGGTGGATAAAAGTGCTTGTGGCTTGAGGGAGAACTGTAGAGTGCATAAACAAACACACATACTGTACTTGCATAATGCTATACTGGTGAAGACGGTCACTATGGTCCTGCCCTGACATGGCCGAGAGACATGTCAATCAACAGGTTGAACCCCAACCAATCATATTCTGCAGGTTAGTCACACACACACAAACACACAGAGATGGTCCTCACAGACACAGAATGATCAATCAATTAAAATCGGCACATGGTGACCGGATGAAAAAAATGAATGGAGAGAGGGAGGGAAAAAGAGAGAGGGGTAGGTAAGGCGCGAATGACAGCGAGAGGCAAATTTGCGCAGCACCCTAACAAGGCGTGTGAAAACTAAGCAGAGGTTTCAGCGCTGGCAGGACGCCGACTGGATTTTAAAGTCTTATTGTGCAGAGAGGAAACTAATGGGCACACAGCACGATGGCACAGGTGGCTGTGCTGCAGGGTTTGCAAAAACACACGGAAAGAAAAAGACAGAAAACACATGAAAAGGAATAGAAATTGCAGCAAAAGCGGATAACACCCCAAAGCAAACGCAGGTAGACATTCATGAGGCTGAGATGCAGTATTGCAGTAAAACCCTCGACACAGCCCCAATGCTTGTGTGCATGCGTATAGTGTGTGTGTGTGTGTGTGTGTGTGCGCGTGTGTGTGTGTGTGCGTCTGTGTGTGTGTGTGTGTGTGTGTTGGATGAGCTCCCAGGTGTGTTGTAAGAGGGCAGCCTGCTGCCAGGGGAGATGTTAGACTCTTAGGGAGCGAAATAAAAGGATGAATGAAGGGATATCTGTCCATTACTCTTCTGGCTGTCTGCGGGGGGTTTGTGCGTACGCCCACACACACACACACACACACACACAGTCTCACAAAACACACAGTAAGTGCTAGAAGATGCTGGGCCGGGTCTGACTTGGAAAAGGAAACTCCGGGACTGGAGCATGTTCCCCATAATCACATAAAGCTGGAACAGATACAGCTGCAGATGATGGAGAGAGATGGGGAGAGAGAGAGAGAGAGAGAGAGAAAAAGTGAATAAAAAAGGATAAGCCTGTTGAGAGCAAAAGAATAGACGTGATCATAAAGAGAGAATCGGATGTAGGAGAGAAGGAGGGAGAGAAAGGAAGAGAGAGAGATGAAGGTTTGGGATTGAGAGGATACGAAAAATGGGGATGAGTCTGGCGACAAAGAGCAGGAGACAGAATAATCAAGAGGGAAGCGATTGGGAAGAAGCGGGAAAAAACGAGAGTGGTAGCAAAGATGAAAGCGAAAAAAGAAAAAAAAACTAAGAGCTTTATTAAGGATGGAGACTCCTAAAACTGGAGAAGCAAGAAAAGAAAAGGGGGGGGTGCAGCGCGAGTAAGTGACAGAGAGAAAGATGGAGCGAGAGGAAAGAGAGAGAGAGTTAGAGGAGTGAAGCGCTCCTCACAGCGGCTCTGGCCAGAGAGAAAAACGGTTTTAGCCAAATTAAAGAAGCTAGGCAGGCCTCTTAAGACCATCCGCCTAATGAAATATGTCAAAGCCCATAAAGAAACACCGAGGCCATTTAGGAAGGAGGGTGGGGTGGTGGGTGGTGTAAGAAAAGGCACTGCATCAGCAAAAATGAAAAACACGCAAAAGCCCCGTCAATACGCATTAGCTAAGACGTCAACGGGAGAGGAGAAGAAGAAGAAGAAGAAAGGGAAAAATAGCAAGAAAGAAGAAACGAATGTTGGTGTAAAGAAATGGATGGCTCTATTCATCATGGGCCACGAGGGTTATGGGCGCTGATCAGAAATTCCAGGAAAATCATAGCGGGAGAGGAGAGGTGAGGAATCAGGGAGGCGAGGAGGGCGGAGGCGAAGCCACTTGTGGGAATGCTGAGTGCGGGGGATTTGTGGTCAGCAACGGTGCGCAGGCCATTTGTATTCCACCGGCAACAGGCTCAGTTGGCTGCTGCAGGTGCATTTAAGGGATCGGTGTGTGTGTGTGTGTGTGTGTGTGTGTGTGTGTGTGTGTGTGTGTGTGTGTGTGTGTGTGTGTGTGTATAACAGAGACACAGAGGCAGAAAGGAAGCCAGGCCCGTCTCCCAGCGTCAGAACTAAAATGCTGGTCATGATTCTGTTCTTGCACAAGCCTTGTTGCTATATTAAAATACAGCGGGTGTTCAAAATGAGACGCCGCTGAACTCCACACAATTAAAATCGTGACTTCTGCAGGCCAACTAGAGATGGTCAACCGAGCATGCACGCTCTCTGTCAGCAACACTCTTAATAATATTCATGCCCAGAACAACCAGTCAGTTCTTTCCAGTGTTTGAAGCCATGCTGGGGCATTTATATCTGACTCACTGCTGCACTATCTGCTCCCATCACAGCACAAACTGTTCCTACATACGAGCCCTGGAACTGGTGTGTACAAGCTGCAATGACTTTGCATACAATGTTACATTATTGTCAATTTCCCCAATGTCAAGCTCCTCGCTACCAGCTTTGCTGAAGTCCATCGTTTCGCAAAGTTAATGGGATATTAAAGAAAACCCATGCAAATCAAGACCCATCACACCACACACAAACCGCATACGCCCCGTGGAATAGGTCATGCATGAAAAAGAGGAAATCGGCCCTTTGCTGCTAAGCTCTCCTTGCCGTAGTGTTCCTGCACCAGTATGGGTTCCACCGTGGTGCCTTTTTCTATACATGTCCTGTCTCTGGGGTCTGAATTTAAAAAGTTGACACACTTTGAAGCCACTTTCAAACAGGTCCGTCGTGTTAAAGTGACGGCTTTTTGCAGCTTTATTCAGACGTGTCTTCTACAGAACGTTTGGCACCTGGTGCTGGAGAACAGCGGTGAGTTAAAAAGGGGATTATATTGGGGAAGAAGAGTGCTCGCACTGGCTGCAGCTATGATGGATTTTAAAGCTTATTTTGCTTTAATTACCGATCATGAAAAGCGTGAGGCTCACAGTGTAACCCCCTAATACATTTTCTCATCAATTTCATCATTTAATACTAAGAGATAGCAAATGCTGCTTCCTGTTTAAGACTTACCTTGAAATGTTAAGTTTGGGATTCTGCTCACTTCTCTCTCTCTCATTCATACACAGAGGTGGATGAATGAAATTTAAAAGTGCAAAGGAGGAGTGCTGGTCTGATTAGTACTGTGGTTCTGCCTGGTTCTGATGAGGATGATCGTTTTCAGAGACTGATCTGACACGAGGAGAATCTTAACATGAGCTCATTCACTGTGTGTTGTGATCTCTTCTTTGTGCATATAGACAATGTAGTGCATTACAGCGCTCTTAATAAGACAAACAAGACGTGCATTTGATCTCTACCTCTGTAATTAACCTTGTGCTGCTGTGGAATCAACAGTTGTTCCTGCAGTCAGAGGTGCAACAGCGCTTCAGTTCTTGAGAGTGAACTAGATGCCACTCTCTAAAAGAAAAACAGTAAACCTGACTTTATATTTTACCTTTAACCAGACTTTTCTCAAATAAAAACAAGGCGGAACTGAGTGCGAAGGAAATAACCGAAGTGGAAGCCGTTTGTAATGCAATGCGGCTGCTGTCAGCTGGGTGAGGATTGAGCACTGTGGGCTTGCTGACCTGGACGGCTATAAAGCAGCGAGAGCTCAGACACTAAGTGCTTCACAACTCAACTTTGTCAGCCGGGGAGTGGAGGGAGGGGGCGGAGTTGAGGGAGGGAGGCAAAGCAGAGTGAGGAAATTTAGAAGTGTTAGAGAATATAAAATAGAAATAATTTGTCTACCTTCTGCGTGCAAAGGCAGTAACTTGTCTTTGCTTGCGTGTGCAGAAATCTGCTATTTAAACAAATGAGAATCTTTACCAGCAGGTTAACTTATTTTACTATTACCCTGTGCAAGGCAATGAGGGAGAGAAAAAGAGAAATGTGGCAGATTTGTGGGGGTCAAAAACAAAAAAGGCGATTATATCAAACACTTACCATTCCCCTGCCCAACCAGTGATCCCATGTTGCTCTCATCAGCCACTAGAACACAAAGGGAACGAGACAAAAGAAAACGCAGTAAATAGCTTGTATTATTACGTGCCACACATGCTGAAATACAGAGCAGCTTTGTGCTGCTTTGTAAATGGTTATAATGGCATCTACTGGTGCTGGCACATGCTGCAAATGACTCCCTGCAGAAGTATCAGACAGAGGACGAGGAGTTGGGGACAAAATGAGACAGAACGAAAGAGGAAATGAAAAAGGAGCAGAAATATAAGAAAGCCAGAAGAAAGAAAGATATTTGTGATTGTGAGAGAAAATGAGAACAGACAGAGGTGAGACAATAGGGAAATAATAACGGGAGGAAAAGGAAAACACGAAGAAACACCCCACCCACCACCTAATCTAACTAAACAGGACTGTGGTCGGCCAGCAGCAGCCACCACAGGGACACAATAATAGGTTTTCATTACGCTGCCATTTCTCTTAAATAATCCTTTTCATTTTTTATGAGGTCAATTTTCCAGGGGGGTACAGATGGGTGAGGGGGAGAGAAAATGAGAGGAAGGGGGAATATTGAGGAGGGCAGAAGAGGAGAGAAAGTGATGCAACAGTGGGGAGCTGGAGCAAGAAGTGACAGAAATCAGTGAGGTTGTTGGATGATTAGGCCTCGTCTCTATTTGCTCTTTTACGGCTCCATACTGCACTTCTACTGCACACAAAACACTGACACATTATGCTGCAACACCATTTGTCCAAACTTTGAGTGCCCCTTCATTTGTTTGCTCCATTATTACAATCCTTAAGGTCTTTATGAAATCACACTGTTTATGGCCAGAAATGTTTCAGCGGTAATTAATTCAGCCATTCATCCTATTTACATTCAGTAATTATCTCTCTATGTAGTAGTTTAGCGCCGCACACCATTCCCGTGGACTCAGATTGACTTCCTAAGCATGAGGAAGCTCAATTTGATCCAACTGATACTGTTCACTCTCTGTCACACTGTGTCAGAGCTGCATTAAGTTACCGCTAATGCAAATTTCCTACCACAGCCGCTTCACATTAAAAGCAAACGACCAACCAATCAGCTGGCGAAAAAAAACCAGGATGGCTTTTATTATGCAGACGCCGCAGGAAACACAATTTGTTAGCACTGACCGCGACTGTTCATTTTCAGCATTTCTTTGGACAGCGGCTCGTGTTTAATTCTTGCAAGGGAGTGATGGAACACGATGGAGAAGCCACAGTTTCCGGCTGCACAAAGTAGCTGCTCGGCAAGCGTTTGCTGTCACCACAGTAACCACGGGTGTCGCCAAATCAACCAGGTATGGTTAAACTCGACGGAGTGATGCCTTTGAAGACCAACAGCGTTGTGCGTTAGTTACAAGTCAGCGCAAAATAACGTGTTTGTTACCGACTGAGCAGGAGGGCATAAAGTACCAGTGGTCGCCAGGGAGAACTACTCCACTTATGTTTTAGAAAGGCTCAGCTAAATACAACTGTGTCAGTTGAATTTATTGAATTCAGCCCGAGTCATTGTGCAACCACAAGTCTCCTAAATCGTCTGATGTTTCAATGCACTTTCAGCATCTTAAAGCCACTCCAAACAGTCTGTTTTCCAGAGCAGACCATGGCTTTTTAGCCTGATAAATGCATTAGTTTCCATTATTTCTTCGTCAGAAAGAAATCTACTCGCAGACCTATTGTCAGACTTGCTTGGGTAAGTTATCTGCTATAATCTTTTATTTTTTTTGGTTGATGTTATGGTTGCAAAACAATGCAAATGAGAGCAAATAGCCTTCGTTGTGGTGCTTGGCTGCAGATAAAAGGGATCCATCATTTTAAGAAGCAAATCCACATCCCCATCCCCCCACATGGTGAGGAAATTCAGAGTTCGGTACAGCTATAGTGTCAGCGACTCGACTATTCATATCGGCATGGGCAGGCGCTCTGTGTCAGGATTTCTGTTCGTGAGTGGAAGCTCTGAGTCAACAGACTATTTGCTGGGTCAATAAAAGAAGCTCACCTCTTTCTGTCAAGTGGTGTTTAATAAAAGCTAACCCTGTGGTTGCAGCTACAGCTGAACTGTAAAGACTGACATGTGGGAGACTCTCACGAGGGGGGGGGGAAAAGCATTTGGCTCCGCGATACAAAACGTATAGAAAGGGTCAGCGTCTGAGGTCCCGTGTGTGTTCAGCTCTCCTGCCATCTTTACACATGTACACACACACACACAGAGCTCTGCTAACTACCTTGTTTCAGCCCTGAGCACTTTGGAGAGGGAAAGGATGAATAGAAGCAGCGAGATAACACACAGGAAAAAAAAAAACAGATTGAAATGGAGAATGGCCAGAGATGGAGAGAGAAGCCAGAGAGGGGAGACAGATAGCGGTGGGTATTGGAGTGGGTCCTCAGTGGGATAGAGCAGACAGAGTGTGTATCTGCGTGTGCGCGGCCGCGTGTGCAGACCACCCTTGTCCATAATGAAAGCCAATCAGCTTGGGTGGCAGAGGCGTGTGCTGCAGGAAGAAAGCCAATCCACTGAACCTAATGAACCGCAATTGGAAATCAGGGAGAGGCTGAGACGAGGGAGAGAGATAGATGGAAGAGAGCGAGAGCGATGAACTCATCGGCTTTCAGT
This sequence comes from Gadopsis marmoratus, assembly GCA_036023855.1. Taxonomy (NCBI): domain Eukaryota; kingdom Metazoa; phylum Chordata; class Actinopteri; order Centrarchiformes; family Percichthyidae; genus Gadopsis; species Gadopsis marmoratus. The sequence goes on from JAVQJF010129904.1 coordinate 11,242, forward strand.
TGAGAAAGAAAGTGCTGAAAGGAAGAAGAAGAAAACAGGAAAAAAAAAGAGATAAACAAAAGATGGAAGGGAATGCTGGGATATAGACATAAAAAGAGAGGCGGGGGAAGACCGAAAGAAAGTCCAAATAACCAGGGATCACAAGGAAATTTAAGAACAGTATCAGAAAGAGAAAAGTAGGAGATAAAGAAAGATGAGCAGGTGAGAAGGAAGGAGAGAGACAGAAAAGGAGGAGAGGAGGGGTCAGCTCGGGTTAATACGAGGAAATGAGCCCCTTCATTCTTAACTTCCACACACACACACACACACACATACAGCAAGCCGTGAGATTGGAAACCTCACGCCTTTCATTCGCACACACAGAAATGACACACACAGCAGACCACGTGTTCACGCAGTTCGTTGGAAAGCCCCTGGGTTTCTGAGTTCAGGAGGTCAAATCCCTTCAGGCCGGGGATAACAGGGGAGGGCTACGTATCACAACAAAGAAACGGACTGATAAGAAACATGTGATCGCGGCTGTGGTTGTGGTTGTGGTTGTGTGTGTGTGTGTGTGTAGTCTGGGTGTATCAGTTGACTTGCATGTTTGGTGATGATTAAGACAACATACAACAGCTTCTTGTACTGATGAAGGGCTTTGGGGCGTATGTGTGCGTACACACACTCACCAAGGTCCATGCTCTTGGACGACCTGTTGCGAGGCACGTTGTCCTCGCCGTCGGCCAGTTGGCTGTCTGCAGTCGCTGCCATGCGCGGCCGCTTCTGAAACTCGCTGCAAAACAACGACATGGCGCAGCCAGGGGTAAAATAGTCCTTTAGCGGCTTGTTGGTTACATCACCCAAACAAGTACGAGCAAATTCAATTTAAAGTTGACGCACAAACAACAGATCATTCAATTTCCTCTACTCAGATGGCATTATTCAGTAAAACAATAGCATGCGCTGTCTGGAAACAAGTATATTAATACCAGATTCTGACTCTGACTGCATGAGATACACTACACACACACACACATCGCAGAATATTGCAAAACACACTCTCACTTTTATGGTCTTCCAACCAACTCATGCAGTAGTTTGCGCAGCAGACCCTAAATTATGGGGATCTCAGTGGCTGCACCGACTCTCTTTGAACGGGGTGTGTTTTACAGTTCATACGATGCCGTGACACTGAGGATGGCACCAAAGGGGCCAGTATACTCCGCCTGAACTGCTCGTCTGCCTTCGTATTATTCTGGCACACGATTTTTACCTGAAAACAAAAAGGTGCGGCCCACTGATGACAGTGAATCCTGTGTTTAAAACGTCGTGAAAATAAAACCGATTTGAAGTTAAGCCATTCTTTTTTTTTTAGAAAAGTTTAAAAACTGACAGCACTGCTGTGTAAAGAGTGCTGCTGCTGTCAGTGTGACGGCAGGCTGTGCAGCAGGATACTAAACTCCTACAGAATATACTCCATTATATTATCTCCATAACTACTTATGCACAATGCAAATACGCTATTGCAATTAATCCTTATAGTCTAAATAATGCATATGTGAGTTGTAATGTTTAGTGTAATGGCTCTTCTTTATCTCATAACACAGCGGCACATATTAAGAGTGTCATTAGACCATAATAACTCCGGCCCTGTGCGTTCAATTGAGTGCGGATTGTGTGGCGTGCTGTACATTATGTGTGTACGCTGGAGGCACCTGTGGCGTAGGGGATTCAGTGGTGAGTCTCTGTTTATTTCCTCCACAGTGCCGGGGGAGGGTGGCGAGGGGAAGCCATCCTCCAGCTCCTCGCTGTCGTCGTTGCCGTAGTGACTGCGGCTGCCACTGGCGGTCGCAGCAGGATATGGAGCTGAGGAGAACCATCCAGCAGGCGAGAGAAACAATGATTTTGTTTGTCAGGGTGGAATTCATGAAAACAGACAGAGTGTTTACTTTTTTGTTCATTTTAACACATTTTCAGTAGCGTAGTTTTTAGCTTTCATCTTCATTTTGCTGGCTACAGTGTCCACAGTAAAGCTGCCTGAATTCACTCTAACGTCAGTCCTGAAGGCGATAAAAGCTAAACAAATACTGAAAGTGTGTGTACACTTTGATATCCAGTATTAAGTGTCTTCTATTTCTAAATATTGTTAATTATCTACATTAATCAGTAGTGACAAGACGCTGCACACAGTGGGATATTTAATGAAAGTGTGTCCTTCATTTAAGAATCAATACTGTCAATAAAGAGCTTAGCAAGGTCAGACATTTAGAAAGCGTAACACACATACACACAGAAATAAAAAACACCCCGTGCACAATGTACATTCAAACAAAACCAAAAACGCAAACAAAATAATCATTTCCATACCAAATCATTACATTTCCATAAACCGTAAACCCCCGGGAGCGCATCTTTTCCTCACTGTAAAGCATTCTGTGTTGAAATCCCCCCCATCCTTAGATAACGACTGTAACTGTACAGCCGTTCCAGTGTGATGGAGAGCTGACAGAGTCTCAGTGAGAAAAGCATCTCCAGCTCCAGCTAGCATGCTGCCCAATGCCACTCAGAAGCCGTTTCATCAGCGTAATGATTCCTAGGTGAGAGCTTTTGCACGTGGAAAGCGAGCTTCACGTTCCCGGGAAAAGAAGCATAGTTAACAACTTTCCCTTTCTCCTGCTATAAATATGCGTAAACGGCGAGAGTGGAAACAGGTATAAAGACGGAGCTTGGACACATTTGTAATGCAGTGCTGTAAGATGCGGCTACAAAGAAAAGAACAAAAAAGAAAAGACAAGCAATGTCAAGAGCCTTGGCTGGGTGTCATGCCATGCCATGATGGCAAACACACACACACAGAGGCTGACAAACACACTGTGTGTACAGATCGCAGATAACGGGAATACACAAACACTCCAGGCCTAATGTTGACTATCTGACAGTTCAAATGGACAAATATTGTGCACAGCGTGACGTGTCGAGTGTGTGCCCACCACTTCCAGAGCTGCTGTACGCGTTGTTGTTGGTCCACAGTGGAGTGTGACTTGCATCGTTCATGGCGGACTCTGCGTTTGGATGTCGAGAGGGTCCTGAGGGCCCCTGGTATGCACTGTGGCCCCTGAGCTCCTGTCAACAAAGGGAAGAGATGAAGAGAGATGACGGAAATGGTTATTAAGGGCTCATATGCAAAAATCTGGGCCAAATCCGAGCCAAAAATGTCATTTATGAAAAATTGATGATGTTGCCTCATGCATCAGAAGATTTATTTTATTACCCAGAAGAACTGGACTAATGCCTGTTTTATTTCTATTGTTTATCAGCCAATGTTGTCCACTGCTCGCATATACAGAATAAATCATTTTAAAAATGTTTTTGGCACACTAGCAGAAACTATCGGCTAGCAGAAGCTTTCATTAACAGCAGAATGTTTTAAAATAAAATAAAAAAATCAAATGTATGATTTCCTTTTCCTGGCGACTCACAGCAAGTCACGCTGCACTTTACTGCATCTCGTGTGTTCATTTATCTTCTCTGGTGTCACAGAGCTCACAAAGACACAACTGACTATGAGCATTAATAGGCGAGACTGCAACTGGACTTCATGTGTCATAAATAATGACCAAAACGAAGAAACAGGACAAAAAGAGGCGTCTTGTGCCACAATATTTCGGAGGAAATAGTTACCATGTGTCTGCTACAATGCTTACATCTAATCTATACTACTGTATTAGCCACTATCAAAGATTTTCTTTACGTATTCTGGATCTATTCTGCATTAATATTGCGGGTAGATTTACATCTGATGAAAGCAAAAAAGAAAATCCTGACTTTTTTTTTAGGGGAGAGAGCAATTGCAGTTTAGTCCAACATACATCTACTGAACAAAACAAAAAAAAGGGGGAATTTTGCATCAGATTTGTGGTATTATAGTCGCATCTTGCAACCAATCAATTATGATTCACCTCAGATGGTGTTATGGGAACTGGGCTTTGAAGAAATACGAGCAGATTTAGAACAATCCCCTCAGGATGAATAAAAAATGAATATCACATAAAAAAAATTATAATCACAAAATAGCCAAGTTGATAATAACTGAGAAGAAAATGTGTAATCCATTCGGAAAGAAAAGTTGCGTTTGCTTAATGGAAGCTAGATGTTTAGAAGAAGAATGCACAAGCCAGCCATTGTACATATATAGCACTGTAGCTGAATAGTAGATTTGTTGTGTTTTTACCATTTTCAGATATGAAATCTAAATCTTTCATCAAGAACAACATATGTTCTTGTGGAATGATCCAGAAAATATATATATATATATATATATATATGTGTGTTTGTTATACACTTTGGCAGTCCTTTTGAAACACTGGTTTAAAACACTGTGCAACTTAAAAAAAAAACGGTGCACAATTGGAAACACAGTAATTAAGATAATCCTGAGAGCACTGACAGACATGTTATCGAACAGCCACGCAGCACTACAAACGGAGCCCCACCCCCACAGATGGAGATAGGGACTGAAGGGACGGGCGCCGGTGCTGGTGGAGGATGAAAGAAGCCTTTTCTGGTCAAAGAGATGGGAGCTACAGCTGTCACACACACACACACACACACATAATAAAACATGTAACATGTAAAAAATTACCCTTAGCACATGAAAGTTGTTCCAAAATCTTATGTCATATCAAAGCATTGGGCGGAGTGTTTTCACAATGTCATGGAGTCCCCGGGGTATTATTAGTACCTACCGTACATGTTAATATGTCCCTACATCATAGCTGTCATTCACTGAGCTCACATGTGTGTCGCATGCACTTGCAAACAAAGCTCTGACAGCTCTTCAGCAATATCCAGCGTCACATAAATCACATCCATCCCTCCCTTAGCCCCCACAAACCGACGACTCGCCCCGGGCTTTTGAAGCAGCCTGGCAGACAGGCAGTCAGATATCTTAATCCCACAACAATAAGTAAAAAGGGGGGGGGGGTCCATCTATCCAGCCAGCCCGAACCTACAGCTACATACAATAGGCTTCTGAGAGGCTTAGCCCTGCCTCACCCTACTGTGTCACCCACCCCACCCACAAATCACTTGGCTCGGGATGGAGAGCAAACAGCAAAAGAAAGAACAAAGTCTTTAAATGTTTAATCAGTTTCTAATATTATTTATATCTCTACATTTTTAGTTCTGTTGTGTGTGTGTGTGTGTGAGTGAGTCTCCCATTGTTCTATTACTACTGTATTATTGATCTTATTAGTTTGCCAGTCACCTGTGAGGTGCTTACACCGGCCTGAATGGAAGGTGCCACACAAATAAAGTTTACATATATTACAATCATTTCAGCTCAGTGCTCCATTTATGTTTTATTAGGGATGTTATTTTGGCAGTCAAAAATCTTCCAGTATGAGCAAGAGTGAGAAAATGTTGGGAGAACGACATAAAAAGAGACGAGCTGTCACCATCTAATTTCGCAGCAAAGTCTGTGAATTTGTTTGCCAAAAATAACATGTGACTTTCTGTCACATGAAGCAAATAAAAAGGCGTCTCGCCTGCGAAAGTAAAAATCAGGAAAAGGAAGCATTCTTTCAAGTTTGTGGGGCAAGATGCTCATAGGCTTTTGTGTTAGCCGACGATGGCCGGATGTTAAGCTCTCTGGAACAAGTACTAATAAAATAAAACTGCTAATCACACATGCACGAGACTGTTCTTATCAAATACACTGAAACAAGACAGGAGACTACAGCTTTGCTAGCCACTCTGTGAAATGTCATCACGCTCACGCTGACAACATACTGATGTTTAGCACCAGTTAAGTGTGTCGTGCTAATTGCAATAACTAAAACACCAGTACGGCTGAGGGGTGATGGAAACAGCAGTGATGCAGGTTACTTGTCACAGAACAAAGTAGTGGCTAAATCAAAATGTCCAACTGATGACGGAGCTAGAGGAGAAGTTTGATTACTTTTCATCCTAAAGGGAACAAAAAAATGTCTAGGGACGATAAATGTCTGCACCAAACTGAATCCGTCCGAGATAAATCCGTCTGGACCAACATTGTCATCCCTAGAGCTACACCTCGAGCACGGCAAAAAATAAAAATTACTGACATTATGGTTCTCCTATTGGAAATCAACCTCCAGACAGAGACAGTGAGAGAAAGGAGGGACGCTGAAGGGCTCAGGGAGTTTTGCTTTAGGGAGCGTTTGTTTTATCATGCTGCCCCAGAGTGTCAGACTGGCCGTGTGGTGACGACAGGAGGACGACTATGCAGATACATACTGAACTTTGAACTGGGTTTGATAGCATTTATCCGCAGGCTTGGATGCCTAAAACACTAATAGGAGTATGCATGCATGAGATGAAAATGCCCATTGTGGCAGGTCAGTAGTGGCAGTCAACCTACTAACCCTCCCGTTGTCACACCCACTTTATCAGCACGCATCTGCTTTAACTGCTGTGAAACGTATTTATGAGCTTTCAAAATAATCAGTCATGGTTCAACATGGAGCTGAAGAGACACACTTAACTAAAAAAAAATAAAAAAAACTACGCTATTTTTCCACCATCTGTCATGCTTGATATCTTCACCAGTCCGTCCATCCAGGAACTTGTGCTGCTTGTCAAGTGTTAGTCGAACGCAACGTCTTGTGACGGACTCTAATGTTGCTCACACGTTTGCCACAAGGGAATAAAGTAAACTGCCACTGCAAAGTCAGGACTTTTGTTGTTTTTTTTTTACACACACAACAGCACTTCAACACACAAGGGACAAAGAGGTAAGAAAATAAGCAAAGGTTAACACGTTCCATGCAGTCTGATTTTTAACACATTTATCACATCTGAAAGGGGAGTGTGTTCACAGCTACATTGAGCATTCATGAATACAGGCTCTTCATTTCAATTCATTATACCCTATATGGCTGTGAATGTGCGACTCTTGGCGTGACAATTAATTTACATTTTTGGTATGTTTAGTTTCAAAGAATGAACAGTGATTGTAATGGGTTATTTTTTCTTCTAGTGGGAATTTTCAGTTAACGTTTAAGAGACATGTCCTGGTTTCTGCTTGGAGTGAGTGACAAAGGATGAAGAAAATGCAGAAAAGAAAAGAGTCTCTGAGGAGGAGGAGGAGCAGGGACCCACATATCATTTAAGAGGAGCAAAGGAGAAGGCAGCCGCTGAAAACCCAACAGAGAAACAAACAGACAGGCATGCAGGAGGCTTCAGATTAGCTTTATTTAACAGAGGAGAAACAGGCTAATTTTAAGGTTAATTTAAAACTTTATACAAATAGACAAAACAGGAAGGAGCAGTCTGCAGTCAATCCACTGATTTGAAGAGAAACTATGAAAACAGAGCCAGAGCTAGAGCTAATTTTAGTGAGTTAAAACCCATTTTGACAGAAGGGAAGCTGTACACAGTGAAGAATTTCGGTGATATTTTAAAAAGAGAGCGAAAGGTTAATGCTGTGACAGTTAGTGGTGTCGGCAAAGGGGAAAAGCTTTCAGCCACATTAATATGCTTCCACACCAGTGATAACTAAAAAACCTACTGTATTTACACATCAAGGATTTGGTGCAACAGAGGAAAAAGTGGTTTTCTGCATAATTCCATTCAAAATATAACATCACAGGAACCATTCATGACTGTACAGGGATTTAAAATGTTAAGCATTCTAAGATACTAAGTTTGCACTAATTTCAGTTCAGAGTCCACCAGAGAACTGGAGGTGGTGGTGTCTGGTGAGAGCCCGGTTGTGAGCGTAGTTGTGCGAGTGTGCGTCTATGTGTCTGCCTGCAGATCTGTGCGTGTTTCTGTTCGGACTGTGGGTGGGGATCCTGCTGTGAGCGGGCGGGCCTCCGTACATCTGCCCCGCCATCGCTCTGATGTTTTCTGTGTAGCTGTTACCCTGAGAGCCGTCCAGCGTGCGGCTGCGTGCGTGCCCGGGCTCGTGGCCCAGGCGTGTGTTGCCCTGAGCGTCACTGAACGCGTGACCGTGCGTGTTATCGAGCGCAGTGTGGCCCTGCGTGTCTGTAGGCGTGGGTGCGTGTCCATGTGTGTGTCCGTAATCGCTTAAATCCCTGTTTAATTTTCCCTCTGCGGGTCCGTTGAAGCTGCTCAGTGTCTGGCTGCGAGGGACAAACCCAAACTCGCACCTCGTAGCTGGTCTGCACACATAATTTTGTGTGCACCCCCCTTCATAATCACTGTACTCAACATCCCTTTGTGTGAAGCCGAATGTGTAACCGCTACACCGCTCCCTTTGGTTAAAACCATAGGTGTATCTGGTGTGCGTCTCCCCTGGGCTCTGTGTGCAACGCTGCCTGTGGCTGCGAGGCAGCGGCTCTGTCGCTTGCCTCCTCAGTGTGGGGAGGAGCGAGGCGGAGCGGCGAGGCGGAGGCGGCTGCTGCTGGTGGAAGGCGTCACCCACTCGTACCTGATTGCTGGAGCCCGATTGGGTGTTCTGTTGATGGGCGGTGGACCCATTTGTAGCGGTGTTTGGTACAGGGCTGGCACTGCCCATCTGCAGAAGAAAGTCAAAAAATACAGAGAAAAATGAAAGAAAAAAAAACAAATAAACTGTCTTGGATACTAGCTAGTAGATACAGTGACTTTGCAGTTGTTATCCTTTGCGACAGCCATTGTTGGTTAGCATGACTTATCAGAAGGCTCCTGAATAAGAAAATTAACTGTTAGCCGCTTCTCCCTGATGAAGTGCCAACGTAATCTTAAAACTGCTAAATCTCCTAATCATCCACTTTAGTTCTATGCAAGAAAACTGACATAGGATATAGATTTAGCAAAAGCCATTATTTGATGTTTTCATTACTTTTATCCAGCCGTGAAGCAGCATTGTAAATCTTGACTACAGTAACGGGGCTGATGTCTCTTCGTATACTGGGACTAGAAAGAGAGAGGGCACCAGCCGTATCACTCTAAAATCGTCTAAATCCGGTTTGTAAGGAGAGGATGAAGCGCTTTGCCATGATTTCACGTTGCAGACACACATGTAGGTCAGCCGCTTACAGTGTGTACAGCAGAGCATCTTCACTGCGAGCCTCAAATGATCAGAACAGGGGAGAGACGTGATCCTGATGTGGATGATATGTCATTGATTTCACTGTCAGAACTCTGGTAGCTACTTATGAATAATCTTTGAACATATCTGGCTGTGAAGAGAACTCAATAATGCATAGGAATTCCTAAATGTTTCATGTGACCAAATCCATGTAACCAAACTCTGGGAGTGTAAAAGGAATACAGTCTGTGGCTATAAAGAAATGTAATAACATTTATAGGTTTTTCAATTTATCGACAAGAGACTTTTTTTGTATAGAAAGTAAAAAACATCTAACACAACTATGATGTATTGGAAGTGTATTCTCTCAGATGGATCCTGCAGAAGAGTGTGGTTCCTGCCTCCCTGCCCTGACTTTCAAAAGTGACGCTTGACCTCAAAATGTCATTCCCTTCTGTTAATGCTGTTTTTCCAAATAGCAAGAGTCTGATTTCCAATCCAGCTAGGTTGTAATCATCTAACAAAATGTAAAACATGTTGTAAAATGCACTAACACACCCATAAATCCATCCAAACCAGAAATGTTTAAAGTACCTGCTGTACCTGTCTGGGTGGTCGGAGCACCACGAGCTGGATGGTGCCCCTGGCGTTCCCCTCTGACGACATGGAGCGCCTCAGCTCCTCCATGGCAGTGTGGTTGGAGCGGCCGAGCAGCGACTCCCCGTTTACTGCTATCATCTGGTCATTTACACTCAGTCGACCGTCCTGTTGGGAGAAGATGACCGCAAGGTCCATCAAAAAGCACAAACCACCTGAAGTCAGCTAGCATCAAGTGGACAGACTAGCACAGGTGTTAGGCGCATTTTGGGGAACTTTTTTTTTGTGACTTGTGTGGGATGCGAAAATAATTAAATCATATTAAAATGCTAGGTTGGAGTACACGGTTCTTAAACATAAAAAACCTCATGAAATAAGACACACTAGACTGGCCACCAAAAAAGAAAGAGAATAGAGATTTGGAGAGGTGTGAAATGAGTGTGTGAGAAAGAATGACAAAAAAAAAAAAGAGAGCGACCAAGTGGAGTAGAAAATGGAAGAAGGGGGAAGGCAAGAAAATTGTGGAGTTAACAATCTACTGAGAATGGGAGAGCCATGATAAATACATAGGGCAGCTAATGGAACAGCCTCCGTGGGCACTAAATCACTTCTAAGTGTTTTAAATAGCAGCCTCTCATAGAGAGGCAACACAGAATAGTGCCCTGGAGGGAGAGAGAGAGAGGGGGAGTGAGCAACAGAGGGAGAGAGAGAGGTGGGGGGGAGGGATCAAATGAGGGAAGCGATGCACAGGGCAAAATATATAAAAAAGGAGCAATAAAGATGAAGACACTTTGCGACACACTAAAGACTCTCTTTGTGCGTGCGGAGTCATGATCGGTCCATTATGGTCCGCGCTGACCTTTGACCCCCATCTCATTAACAGGGCACCGTCTGGGCTGACCTCGAGCGAAGTCTGTGAGATGGCAACACACAAACACACACACACACACACACGCCTGTACCAAATCCAAGGATGTCATCAAAAATGTATGTTTGTGCCAAAATCAGCGGGTGTCTGTGATATTGCCTATTAATATCTTCATTCTCCATGTAAGCAGCAGCAGCACGCTACATGTAAATTTAATTTGTTTTCTTTAGCATCCTCTTTGAAATGATCGTATGACAGGGCCGGGGATAAAGTCAAATAACAGTTTTTTTCATATATATAATTGAGGCCCCGGGCCCCGACAGCAGCAAAAAGTCTTTAATGGAAATAGGTTAGATCTCTCCATGACTCTTCCTCGTCTCCTCCCTTCTTTTGCCTGTTGTGTGATGTGTCTGCGTGTGTTCGTGTGTGTGTGTCAGTCGGACTCAGGGGACGCCCGGGTTCCCTCCTCTGTACCGGCCTCGCACTGCAAAGTCTCATCAGGCCCCTTAGCTGCTTTTCATTTGCATTCATCAACATCGAGGAGGAGACACACACACACACACACACACACACACACACACACTTATGTATTGAGGTTCCTGCAGAGTGTCTCCACTTTTCAATTTTCTTTTTCTCCTCTTATTCCGCCTCTTTCCATTTCTCTTAGATTCCCTCCCTTCTCACACTCGTTCACCCGCTGTCTTCTATCAATGGGCTTCCTCCCTCCCTCCTACTAGCTACTGTCCGTCTCTCTTCCTTCATGCCTTTCTTTCTCTTATGTGGTATCTGGTCCCAGAAACCTGTTTCGCAGCCAGCCGAAGATCTTACTAGTCGAGTTCTGTCTGTGCGCTATCCGCGTCGGCAGCTGTCGGAAAACCACTTCGGGGAGCCACTGTTTGGCCGATCCCAAACCGGTCGTTTATCTGCAACGCCACACTCATCTGTGTGCCTCCTCGTGGTGCACGGCAGATCTAGGAGCAGCAGCAAGGAGCGAGGACTTGTGAGGGGGGGGCCAGATATTGAGGCCATGTGGAGGAATCTCCAAAGTGCTGAAACGGGATGTGTTTTTTCCTGACGCACTCGCAACTTGAAGTGAGCACTGAGTGATATAGATAAGGCGGCTGCAGCGCTGATGTGACAAGGCCACTAGGGGTCAATGGGAGTCGAAAGGTCAAGGGAAGGCACGCAGAAGGAGGGGCTGTGGCCTCGGAGAAAGGCAGGAAATGGAGAGGCGAGAAGCGCAAAGGAAGAGGAGATGAGTGGAAAAAAAACAGAAAAAGACATTTTAGTGAAGAGGACAGTCTGGACAAATGGGAGGTGAGAAAAAATTTAAATTATTCACTCCACACAAAAAACTGTTGTTGGTTAGAGTGGTGGCTCTGGGTAAAGGAAGTCAAAGAACATAGATTAGAATTAGAATTAGAATCTTAGAATTAGATAAAGTCAGAATAAACATATCTGAATAAAGAAAGAAGTGTGGCTCTCAAAATGCTCCCGCAATGCTTCTCATTTCTCATGTTTGATGTATTAAGGATTTTGCCATAAACTTTGAAATGCAGGTTATACTGTTTATTTTTGAAAGTATTTGTCCTACCATTTTGTACAGTATGAAAATTGATTAGCATGCCAATGAAACTTGCTCGAGTTGTATAATCCATCAGTGATTTGGAAATGCTGCACCGTGTTGCCTCAAATTAATAATGTAACTGACAAAATCTAAGAAAGGAAATTTCCAGTTTATTACAACATATGACCTTATATTTGTAGCTTTGTAACTTCTGAGATGTGGAAACACAGTGACATCGCTGAAAGGGATTGTGTGTTTTTACTCAGAAGTATGCAAAAGGCCACCAAAAATGGCTGCTAAAGGCCCCGTGGCACCTGATGCAGATAACACATGAGGAGCATCTACCTTGTAAGCGGCCCCTCCATGGATGATGGACTTGATGAAGATGCCCAGGTCCTCTCCGGTCTCTCTGGACTTGTTGCCTTTCAGGCTGACCCCCAGGCCGGCTGAACCCGATTCATTCAGGGGGATCTCGTACATCAGCTGCTCCCTGCCGTCCTCCAGCACCAGGCTGCCAAGCTCCTCGCCTTTCTGAAAGACAGAAAAAGGAAGGAGTGATGAAGGAAGATGAATTTAAATGAGCATATAAGACTTTTACCCAAATTCAGACTTTCCTTGAAATGTTATGTAAAAAGCTACCATTCTAGACAGGAAAAGCCTGTTCATACACACACCTAATACCTGCTTTACATAATAACTGTGGTGTATGATCACTGACGGCTGAGGTAGCAGCACCGTATCTAATGCACTGACTGATAATGCATGCTCCACATGCACCACACTGATTATACTCAACACCAAAAACCAGAAGGAAGGAAGGAGAAGAGAAACAGATTAAAGAGTCAGATGGAAATATGGGGTGGGGGAGGTAAGAGAAATGAAAAAGGGGGGGGGGGAAGGAGCAGGAGCAGGTGTTGTGTACAGGAAAGAGAGATGAAGGTGTAGTGAGAAAAAGAAGAAAGCTACTGTAGAGAGGTTATTCCATTTGGAGATGAAAGGCGCAGACGAGAGCGAGCCATTTCTAAAGGAAACATAATAACCTTTTCATACCTCCTCCTGGAGCGCAGTGGGGGAGGAAAGGGGGAGGAAAGAGGGGGGGGGACATGGAGGAGCATTTAAAAGTAATAACCCATCCCCGAGGTGTACCCACTCCTCTCGGTCACACACCCCCCTCCTCGCTCCTCACTCTTTACATTTCATCCTAATCTCTCAATCTCTACTGTACATCTCCCCCTCCTCTCCCCAGACTCCCGTTCCATCGCTACTTTCCACAGGTCTCTCTCTTCATAGTCCACCCACCCACCACACTCTTAATGTGAAGAAAATGACCGTGGTGGCGGCATTAGAGAGAGAGGGAGGGGGGGGGTAGACAGAAGAGAAAAGGAAAATGTCTGTCATTAGAGGAAAAACATGCCAGGTTCAGTCACCCAGGGAAAGTGGGGCCTGCGGAGGGGAGGCGCCTCAACACCACTCCACTCCCAAGCCTGATTTCTCTTTAAAGAGGAGGGACGGGAGGTTAAGAGGGTGTGTGTGTGTGTGTGTGTGTGTGTGTGTGTGTGTGTGTGTGCGCGCACGCCTTCTGCTCTCCTCGCTCTGGTTGACACTGGAAAAAAAGGTAGCTCAGAGGTTCATTCAAATTCAGGACAACAGCCGTAAGGAAACGTCAAAGTGAATCTTGTAGGAATATGCATATACATTATATATCCGCCGCTGCAGTTGTCACAGCTGTAAAGATCTGAGTGCGCATACCAGGATTGCGGGGGCTTTACATCAGGCACCTCGCTCGCCACTGAATCAGGAATCCATGTTCACATTACCTCTCTCATCATGGCGCACTGTTGAAGGATGTGGGAGTCAAATATGTCCTCCAGTATAATTTTGCTGAATTCACGACCACAGGAGCTCTACTCTCGACCTCGCTGCGCTGGGGG
>JAVQJF010129905.1:0-27867 GCA_036023855.1 Gadopsis marmoratus
CACACACACACACACACACACACACACACACACACACACACACACACACACACACACACACACACACACACACACACACACACACACACACACAGTAAATGGCAACGTTACAATAAAAGCCTGGCCAATTTTTGCAAACTAGGCACAGTAAAAGCCTTCAAGTTCAATAAGAGCTGCTCTCTCCAGATGTAATGTAATTCAATCATCCATCTTGACCTCCTGAGTACATACACACACACACACTCTCCAGGCAAATATTTTAAATCATATTCTGATCACCCCTCTTTTCCCAACCCCCATTTCCTTTTTACCAAGTCCCAAACCCCCCTGCCAGAGGCCTGCATAAGCAACAACACGCCTCAGGGCTCAGGTAAAGCCTGGCAGCCTTGAGCGGTCTATTCTGTCTACTATTCCTTTAATTCTGTCTAATCTCACCATCCACAGTCTCCATCCTTTTGTCAGTTCCTTTCTTTATCAGAATCTTCACTCCCATCCATACATCCATCCTTCCTCTCCCTTTAATCCACCCTGTGCATTTTCCCATCTTGGTAATGAAAAAATAACTAATATAATTATTATTATTAAAAGTATGTCTCCAGATCAAAAGCAAAGGACTCAGCAACTATGTTAGAGGCTCTGTGGTGAAAAATCATGATTTCAAGAGTTGCACTAAACTCTCTAAAGTCTTTCTGTGACAGTGTACTGTAAAAGGCAACCATAAAAGACATTATGGGACATGCCACTCCAAACAACTGTGCTGCGCAGTACCTAGGGAACCACTGAGGAGGCTCCGATACCAGCAAAAGAAAAGCTATAATGAGAGGTTGATTTTTAAGAGTACTCCACCAATTTAGCATTGAACTCCTATCGGACACTGTCGGTCAAAAATCAATGCAGCAGAACAAGAAATATCTTCTTTTATATTCCACAAAGTTCTTCCTCCTTGAAACCTGCCACCAACATTACCCACAATGCAACTCGCTTGCCTAGAGTTTGGCACAAGATGTGCGTGTATTATGCTAATAGTGGCTAATGTAGCCTCGAGCTGCTAGATTCAAGCAAAGATGAGATGTCTGGTAAGCTCACTTCTTTAACTCCACACCTCAAGATTTTCAACTTTGAAGTCTTCAGCTCCAACTGACGCAATTTATCAGACGTCGTGCCACAAAACCTTTTTTTACACAAGCAGTAGTACTCCACAATCAGTAAAATCAGTGTTCCCCTTTAAAGCAGAGAATTTGTATTTGCATTTGCCACCCGTCTGGTTAAATAAAGTTATAAAGTAGGTCACAGTTGCATGCATGTCACATATGTTATAGTCTATGTAACGTGTAAATGAGCACCCCCATGCACATACATGTATACCATACATCCATAGAAACATGCATGCAGGCAGAATTAGGTAGCGAACCATGCAAGGAATTACACATGCAGAAACGTCTGTCATGCATCTACATGTACGCACACAAACACACATGCTCAAGGGGTTTGACTTATAATGATGGCGAGTAGCTCCTGAGTGTAAACGACAGTGGATGTGCGTGATAGTGGAGGAGGGTCGAAGGAGAAAATGTGGGCCAATTATTCTGCTCAACTGCTTTTATGCTGAAAAGGCCATAACAGGGAGGAGTCCAACACAAACATTCCTCATCACACAGGCTGCTGACTGACTCCCACCTGCTTTTATTTTCAATCTTTCATCACTCCAACATTATTCTTAGTCCTTTGAGTTTTGGTTATTTCATTGTCGCTGCTTTCTACTTATCTCCAACTCTCTCACTGTCCAGACAAGACAATGATATGGTGTTGTATGCACAGAGTCCAGCCCTGGCAACTGTTGCCTAGATACAGAATGTGAAAAATCACATAAACATCTCTCCAGAGCAACGAATAAGTGCTTCTAATGGAACAGAGCTGGAGGGAAAGAGGATACAGTCTGGAGAGGGGGGAGAGGATGGAGCAGGATCGAGGTGGTGAATCATTGAGGAGGGGGCATTGTGGTTTTAGAAACATCCAGCAGCAAATGTCAAGTCTATTTTATAATAGTCTGTAGCATCGAAGCAGGCGCTACCATAAAAAGGTGCAGAATAAAATCACCCAGCCATAATGATCAACAAAACAATCTGTTTAAAGTGCACAGTAGGACTGGACCTGCACAGACTCACCGGAACAATCACGTCATCGTAGAAACTCCAGGCGAGCGCCCACCGCATGGTCCGTCCCTGGCAGAACTCTGTGTGCGTCACCTTAGACACCTGAGAAGAAAGAAAATAGAAAACAGCCAGGTATGACCATCACTGATCAGTTTCTGGTTGTGCTTTTATTTTTGGCTGTGTCAGAGTACTCCAAATTACATGATTATACATATTATAAAGCCTTGTAAATAACTGTTCAGTCACGTCAAATGGAAGGAAAACGAGCTCCGTACACACAAGCGTTTTATCACCATTTCAGAAATAATCTCCGTGCATACTACACGCCTGAAAATGCAGATAACGTGACCATTCAGGTGCTGGTGTAAACAGGAAGCAGACCATCTATTCTGTGGTTGGTTGCTTAGCTAGTTGCAGAAAGAAAAAGAAAAAAAACTACGAATGAAGAACAGCAATGGGGGAAAATAAGAGTAGAGATGTGTAAGTGAGTGAGTGCTGTAATTCGTTAGCCATGTTGAATTAACCACTGGTAGTCAAAGCTGATATTTGTTTTCTTCCAGAAAAGGGTAATGTGATAGGGGCGTGACGAATCAGGAGAGGACACCTTGTGACTAATAAGACCCAATCAGGAAGCGAACGTGGGTGTCTGCATCATCATTTTAAATGGTCTCTATTTCCGCCCATCCTCATCCCATTAGTGTGGATGTAACCTGAGTTTTGGCTTCAATGACCTCCATATTTATAATTGTGGGTGAGAAACAAAAGATCCATGATGTGAAAAAGACACACATGTGGTGTGAAAACCCTTAAGTGTCTCTCAGGTCTGCTTCAGTAAATAGGAGGAGGGACACTGAGATAAAGGTCAGAGGTCAGAGACAGCAACCAAACATGCACATTTGCTAAATTAAAAAACACAAAGAGAGATGAGGAGACACTGGAGAGAAGATCGAGTAATGTGTGATAAAAGCATTAGCATATTAATTAGGTCGAGGTTTCTGTTTACACACACTTTAAGATGAGGCAACAGTCTCCTCTCTGGACGTTAGCCAATGCTGCACTCACTCTGATGAGCACCGACAGCACCCTAAAACCTCTGGAGGAGGTTCAAGTTTCTCTCTCGCTCTCTCTCTTTTTCTTTGAGCATGTGAGGGGAAGTGGCTGGAACAGGACCAGAGGCCTGCAGCAATCAGGAGTCATGTGCTGCGCTATTAGTTAAGCGAATGACGCTAATGCATGTTAGCTACAGAGTGCCGTGTGATTCAGTCATGCACTGCTGACAGAAATCAGCTCATTCATGGCTCGCTTGTGACGCTGCTTAGGTGGCGTATTAGAAAGAGATGATGTGTTGTGTTTCTCTGGGTATCTGCTGGCCTGACAGTGACGACCGTCTGCTTCCAACATCAATACACAGTCCCAGAAGAGAGTTAGTTTGAGAGGGGAGGCAAAGATTGTTTTGACAAGCTATTATAAGAGTGCACAGAAGGGGCACCTTCCTGCATGAACAAACCAAGATTAATAGCTGTGGCTGCTTTGTACCTCTCATAGATTACAGAGGATGCAGATGTATTTGCGTTTGTTTGTCTTGGTTAGCACTCACCCCTTGCTTCCTCAGCTCCTCTTTCAAAGGTGCCAAGCTACATTTCTTCCCCAACATGCAGCTGTACCACCTGCGGAAAAATGAATCCACATTAACCAGCTGTGTGTCACTGTGTTAAAGGCCAACGGCCCGGGCATGAACTGACAAGCAGAGATCAAACGAGCCGAGGCGAGCTTAGGGAAGCAACACAAAGACCAAGTAAAACACGAGAAACAGGGAAAACATCCGGGAGAGTACGGTCCACATTGGATGAAAAGCTGTTTTGAAGTCGTCCCTTGGTGGAGGCCTGATCAATAATCTCTGCTGTGCAATAAAGAGCTGAGGTTGGTTCTGATCAATAAGCAGCAGAGTCCAGACGGGGAAGATGAAGGAAAGATAAACACATCAGAGAGTCATTCTGGAAGGAAGACTGACCAATTTTCACAAACCTTGTCAGGGTTTAAGTTTTCACTTGACATTATTAAAAGGTAATCTTCATTTAATTAAAAAAAAACAAATGCATAAAGTGTGGTGAATGATGTACAGTGTGTGAATATCCATATAAACAAGAGTGTTAATCTTTCTTTTGTCCCCCTCACTAAAATCTCTTTAATCAGCATCCTCTGACTGTCCAGACTGTCCAGCTGCTGATGAAAGTTGATCGAAATGTTGACACACGCATCTCAGTCGCCTTCAAATGTGCGGTCACAGCAAGACGTTACTTGTT
Source organism: Gadopsis marmoratus (assembly GCA_036023855.1). Lineage (NCBI taxonomy): Eukaryota > Metazoa > Chordata > Actinopteri > Centrarchiformes > Percichthyidae > Gadopsis > Gadopsis marmoratus. The sequence goes on from JAVQJF010129905.1 coordinate 4,457, forward strand.
GAGCAACAAGTAATTTGTTGGCTTTATTATTTTGCCCTGTGTTTCGTCTCTCAGGCCACATACTTGCTCCACCTCTTGGTGGAGGTTATTGGCGCTGTATGCAACCTGTGAGGTATTTTCTACTCCGGTAAAGTACCTTTAGCCTTCTCTGCGTGATTTTTCAGGTCAAACAATAATCCAACATTTGACTGGCATTTTGCACTATTATCTGACATTTTATAGACTAAGCAATTAATCAATAATGACAAATAATAGTTGCAGCTCTAGTAAATAGTCCTCTTCAATAAGTTCTAGTATTTAACCTCAATGAAAGACAACGGCCTTTTACAACATAAGCTATAATTAAACATTAGTCAAGGAGACTCAATGTGATTTTAAGTAGGGTTAGTGAATCAATAATACAGCAACTTACATATACTAACATTATTACAAAAAGCATGATAACCTAAAAACCTCTGACTTCAAACCCATTTCCTTGCAAACAGCCACATGGACGATGGTTGGCAATCAGGTTAGGGAGGTATGAAGATGCCCAGAGGGGTGACAGGGCGAGGAGAGCAGCCTCAGTTGACACGATGAAATATTGAACAGCTCTAATATTCACAGATGTTCCCCCAATTTTCGACACAGTAGGGAGGAACACCCGGAGCAGCTCTCCAGCTTCCCTCCTCCTCCACCAGTGGCTTTTCAAACATCCCCAAGTGTTCAGCTGCATTAGCATCCATATTCATCCCTCTCTCTTCACATGCTGAAGCACAGGCGTGTGATTACAATCTTATTACCAGTGAAGGTAATTTTCATATCAATGGCATGATAGACGAGGAGTATTACCACATTTCTAACTGGGGTTTGGGGCATGTGGATGTGTGTTGCACTGGGAACTACGGTGGCTTCCTCATATCCGACAGTAATTACACTTCAGTGGAAAGAGGAGCAGGGTGGGGCGGCGGAGGGGCGTCTCAAAAGACCAATCAGTGAAGCTGGCAGTGTTTCCATGGACACCGGGTGGCTCTGGTGTCCCAGCATGCTTTTGAGAGTGATAGCCGGCTCCGGTTGGTTTGGCCCGAGCCACAAACCTGTTCAATAAGACCGGAGTTCATTCTCACTTCTCCTCGCTACACAAGTGTAACATGGAGCCGCACAAGAGCAGGTAGGTGTTAAGATCAGATCCCTCTCAGGGGCCGCTCATCTTTCCAGTGACGCATTACACACACACACCTCCCCTATAGGAGGCCAAGCAGGTGTGCCATGTCTAATCACTTTTAATAGCAGCACTCTGCCGCTCCCTCTGTGTTTCACTCTGCTGCCCCGGTGACAGCCCTGGTAACGGGGGAGGGTAACGTGACGGCCGCTGGAGACACCACCACCCACCAAAACACAGCTGTTCCCTGTGGGCTCCCGGATGCAGCACAGGCTGAGTGTGTGCCAAAATCATTAAACCAACTCTGGGTGACAGCTCCATCAATGTGCAGCAACCCATCTGAAAATCTCGCCTCTTGGTGTCTCCCCTCTGCTGGTGCACTCAGCAGCCATTTAAACCTCTCAAAGACTCTCCAAAGAGAGCAAGACTGCACCGTTCTTGTTCACCCATCTGCCAGTTCAGATGTGTAGCTGTGTAACCCTGAATACTCACAGATTTGGCCTATGATTGATTTTGATAAATCTGGTTTACAGACAAAAAAAAAAAAAAAAAACACACCTGCAACTTGGAGACTAAAATCACATTTAAGCCAGATTTAATTTTGCAGGTCAAAGTCCGGATCTTTTCCTAACCGTAAGTGTTTCTTGAGCTGCAGGCTGTCATGAATGATCCTCTTGACAAACTCAAGTTCTCCGCCCTCCGCCATGATCTCCGTCACCCCGCCTGTGTTCACTGAACTGGGAGGAGGTCGCCGTGAGTTCCTGGAGTTTACCCCCTGGAGAGAAAAACAAGACAGACAGAGATTACAATTAAATCCTATTAGAAGTCCGTTACTATCGTATAAACAAATAGTGTTTCAAATCAGGCTTGGTCTGGCTAGTCAGCAAGTGCTGTTTATACTCTCAATGAGCTTATGGTCAAATAAGTCTATCCTTTAATTTAAATGTTCAGACATGACACCAGTAAAGCGTTGTACATATAATGCAGGGAAACTCTTACCTTTGCTTCAAGCTGGTTGGCAAAAAAAGGAGGATTGCACATGCAGAAATCGTACACTATTTCTGTCTCTTCTTTCAAGGCGTCCATCAGTAAAGTCTTCTGAGGGACTTTGACAACTACAATAGAAATGAGGCAGGGATTAATACCTTAATAAGCTCTCGGGAAAAACAAGATAAGCCTAAAGGTCCCTAATACAATGTACGACTTCAGGCTGTCCCAGACAAAAGTTGACAATCATTCTCAGTCCGAAACCGTGGCCTTAGGACGCTTATATGAGAAACTATGAGACACAATGCAATCTAAAGCGCTGCTGCAGACAGACTATGTCAAACCCTAATAATGTCTGACGGTTCTGACAACATTTTCACAGTATGACAGCTGCTACAACCCAACCAATCAGAATGCGGCATGAAATGACACAGAAGACGCTGACTGCTTCAACATTGTAAGCATGAAGGCTTCGTTTTTACATCAATTACAATTATTCAACCTGAAATGCCTCAAAAATGGAACATGTGGCAGACGAGGATGGAGGGCTGAGCCACAGCCCCCCAGGAGGCGGAGCCCCCGGAGGCACGGCCGAGTCAGCCAAGGAGTATACATCCTGTACGGCCCAGGCACACCTGAGCGGGAGCGCACCTGCCAGCCATCAGCTGACGAGAACGACAGGCGTCCAATCAACCGGCTGGAGGGCATAAAGAGTGGCGGCGGGCACACAGAGGGGAGGAGACGACGAGAGACACGGCGAGAGCTGGGCGAAGGGGAGACGGTGAGACTCCCCACCGAGAGCCGACAGAAACACAGATATTCCCTGATAAGGAAAAGCTTAATGTTATGGTTTGCTCCCTTACCCGTTTCCCTGATGTTTTGATTAAAATTACTATTCTTTTGCATGCCTCTGGCTGTTAAATATTGATCAATCCATATATATCAATATAGCTGAGAAACAGGGACCATAGAAAGCTTGACTTTCTTGCTTAAAAATAAAAATAAAATAAAAAAATCACTTAAACAATTAATCAATAATACAAATAGTTCTGGTAAAGTAACCGTGACACAGAGATTGAGGCCAAGAATTTATTAGACCCTCTCACAGTGTGACATGCCACTAACCTCCTAGATTGCTCTTATTGCAGTGTGTAGTGACCTAGAAGGGTGTCTATGAACTTCCTCTTATAAATGAAAAGTTGAATTCATAAGCAAAAAAGCCACAACAGTTATTTTGCTGTTACAGCCTCACTTGGTCTGGTGTGACTAATAGTTTATGGTGGCTAATGTTAGCAAACTTCAGATAACATTACTGAGTCAGCTCACTGCTTTCATGACTCTTCTACATTTTAGTTTTTACCATTATACCTGTAAATTGTTACTTGTAGCTGCAGTTTAGTCAAACGTACGTAGTCTCCCTTAAAGACACATGAGGAGCAACAATATACAAATGGTACCATGCTGCAGGCTAATATCTTGAGATGCATTGTTCTTCAAGATGAGTGAACTACACTTACCTTTAATGAGGTCAGACAGGTTGTTCTGCTCCACATTTTTCGTAGCATAGTCGAAACAGATGTCATCCACCTCTGTCGCCAGAAAGTACCAGCCGTTCATTGTGGCTCCCAGCAAGGGGTAGATACAAGACGCCCCAGTGCCTGAGGATCATCATCAGGATGAGTAATGGTCATGACTTTTAATATGGATATGGGATGTTGTTTAAAGCAAATGGACTGCATTTATTCAGCGCTTTTCTTTTTTTACCAAGCATGCGATTAATGGATTACCTGCTCCACCGCCTGAGCCACTAAGTAAATGATTGTATGAAAAGAATTTCATCCCAGAATGTGAGATGGTGCGTTTCTGAAGAATTAGCTTTAACCCAGTGGCCATAATGGACAATAAATGTCAGTTCCAGCAGCTTTTATTAAATGATTTACATATGACAAGCTGCATGATTGAGTCCAGGCTGGGACAAAGGTGGCATCCCTTGGTAAGAGGAAACGCCCAGTGGTGATCTATCAGGGAGCAGACAGCTTCAATCTGCTTACAGAAATGATTCAGGGGTCACCAATCAGTGACCTGAGGCACTAAAGAGGAAACACACACACACACCTGCAGGCACAATCACGTTAAGACACACAGCTTTTTCTCTGACAGACAGAACTGCAAACAAGCGGTGACACGTGGATGGGAATTTGGCTGGTAAGTGCGGGGAACGACTGGGCTCATGTGTACCAGCTGGAAGCACCAACTGACATTTTGTGTGCCGCTCTGAGCTGCTGCCAGCCACATCAAGAAAAAACAAGAGCCGGGGTCTCAGACGCAAATTAACTCAGGGGACACTCACTTGAACTCTCAACACGTTTTTCTCTACACTGAATTTCAAAGATATCCAATCCAAAGCTGAGCTACTGGTCCGTTCCTCTCATCTTTCTTGTACATGGATATACAGACTCTGCATGTTTATTTAAGCTGTTTGAGATCATAATCCTTCAGAACGACAACTTTCTCCTTGCAGATGAGACAGTTTACAATCAGATTAAATTAAATTTTCCACAATAAAAAAAATCAATAGTATACCTCTTTAGAAACTGCTCTTTTATGTTTAAAGAGAGAATTTGTATCTTAAATTCAATGATTACACCAACACAAAATACTGGGGGATGGGGGGGGGGGCGAATTAAAAATGGGAACAAATAAAAATATGATTTTTAGGACCAATTTAACAACAAATTCTAAACATTTGAGGGGCCTTATGAAACTGCCTAAGAGCTGGATGCTGAGCTACAGTGAATTTAACAAATAATTATGATGAGTATTAAATTGCAGAGGAAGTCACTGAGGCCGGCCAGGATTGAACACTAGAACACGTTGAAATCCTGTGATGCTGAAAGTGATACCTATCGCACACTGTAAGATAAGATGTACAGCAAGTGACACAAATAGTGGTGGTACCGATGTCGATGCCCCTGCGTGGTTGCTTCTGGCCGTCGATGAGGTCCTCCACCCAGTGGATGTAGTTGAGGCGGAGGGGGACAGTGGGTATGAGGCGCTCCAGAGGGATCTCGATGGTCAAACCAAAGTCCTCCTTCAGCAGGGTGCAGGTCAGCGCTCGCACCGCCTCCGGCTCTTTGAAATTCACACTAGACGAGAAACAAACATGGCTGAATGAGTTCATGTCAGCATGTAAATCCTACAGTAACATGCTATATTAAATAGTATTGCCTCCAACCTAAAATATATCTGATAGTTAAAAGGAAAATTCAGGTTTATCACAACATGAGTAGTATTTTTGTACTTTCAGCCATTGAATGTCAGCAAGATAATCCTGTTTGCTTGATTAGACAGTTCTAAATGGAAAGATTTGAATTTAACTCATTAACTATTTTATTTTGTTGTAATTTCTTGTACAGCTGGTTGTTGTTTTAAGACATTTAACTCAAGAATTTTGGTAAAACATGCAAAGAAAACACAGCTTTATATCGCTCAAAGTAAGGTGGTATTATATTTTTTATTTAATTATATATTACAATATCCAGCTATGGAGATTCAGGTTTATGGGCAGTTTGGGTAATAATTCTATGGTTCACCTTCATTTTCTCCTCCAATAAGTCTGGTCAATGTTGAGCTGAAGGTTAAAAAGGTTTAAAAGCTGCATCTAACTGCTCGTGTTTAATCTTCTTGTTTTATCCCATTAAAGATGTTGGTACGTTCCCAGATCTCAGCATTTAAATTGGTGAATGCCTTGTTGTTATTATTACTAAAAGAAACACTGGCCCAAGCTACAAAAATAAAACCAGGGTTGTATGAAACCAGAATTTGCCTTTAAGAATGATTTAAATGTAGTGACTTGCTGATCCTCTTTGTTTTACCAATGAGGCCACCTGGCAGCAATTTACCAAATCGCTCTTAATGCAGCACTTCATTAACCCTCTGCACTGAACCCCATTACTTCTCACACACACACACACACACACAATGTGGAGATAAGCAGCCCATCAATTCAAACAATCCCCTGCTAATGACAATGAAATTCACATTTACCACATTGCTAAGACCTCCTACTTTTCACTCCCAGTTCTTAGTCCCACTTGTTCCGCTCTCCCCGTATTTTCCTCTCGACGTGTTTAACGATTTCAGCTGTCACACAAGCGGACGAGTGCGGCACACAGAAACGAGTGGGCGAGATAGGTATAATTAAAGCTTCACTGAGCACGTTCGCACCTTGGCAGATGTAATTAGACACATCCTGGTGATGGGAGCGTCTGGCACCTCACAAGTTTGGTGTGAGTGTACTCAGGGGGGCACAAAAACAATCTACTGCTGGTAGAGATGGAGATACAACTCTGGTGAGCCGAAGCAGTAGATCTCTGATTTGTTTGTATTTTCATTGCTTCTGTTTCTTTTCACAAATCAATTGAAATGCATGAACATGAAATTCTGAAATGTTTGTCCATTTTACTCTGTAAAGTTATCATGTCCGCGACCCGGCCCCGGATAAGCGGTGGAAAATGGATGGATGGATGGAAGTTATCATGTCGGCAATCATTTCATCGTTCTATATCGAGGTGAACAGTAGAAATACACCTTTCATGTGCCAATTCAGCATTTTGCTGGATGATGTCATGTTGTGGTGGCAAAAGACAAAAGGAAAGAGCCTGGTTAAATTTTTTCAACCGGGCAACCCTGCGTTTTTTGCCGCAGCCATCGGCGTCGGCAGCCTGCCGTGGGGCCAAAGTCGGTCTGAGCCGCCAGTAAAAGCACAATTAAAACTTAAATGGTCTGAATTCTCAGGTAGATTTCTGTTTTTTCTATCTAATCTCCTGTTATATCGTGAGGTGTCCCATGTCAAATCTAGTTTAAATGCCTTTAATTTTTCAGTTGATTTCATAATTACATGGTGCACATCCTTAAACTATTTGTATTTAATCAAGTTATCACAAGCTAACTGATACAGAGGTGTAGAAACACTGAACTCTGGGCACAAATTAGTTGGGTGAACGTGTGTATTTGGGGGTTTAATAAAAAGTCCCACAGCTCTTTTATGCCCCAGGACCCCGTGGCAGGTTAATCTGGCCCAGGGTCTGTCTGGTTCCAGTGGGACTCTGGAGTGTGAAAGCAGACCAACCACAGATTTTGTGATGGTAGAGATGTGATTTTAACAAGTCAGGACATGAGTATGCCGATTATGCCTGATCTATCAGAAAGTGAAAAGAGGTTGGGTGTGTTGCGCTCATGTACTACTCCATATGTTTCTGTAATATGATTTTCTTTCCCTTAGTTAGGACCAATTGAACTGAACTACAGGTGTGAAGGTAAAATGCAGGCGAGGGGCCTGGTTTAGGGGCCTCAATGTAACCGGTTTGCATCTGGCTGGGGTTCTTTGTTGTCTATAATGAAGGTGAACCCAGTTAATCTGACTTTCGAGTCAAAAGTACGACAGAGCAAAACAGGGGACAAACCTGCCTCTCTGCTGAGGTGACGCCGGTCACCGCACTCTGCATCTTCACTCAGGAGTGATAACAAAGACAAATGACCCTCCAGTAGCCACGTGTGAGACAGATACAAATGAGAAGTGATTTACCTGTGGAGTCTGACATCAATCTTACCCCGTGTCTTTTCACCTAATGAACATATTACACATGAATTAGGATAATGGTCCTTGTCGTGGACCAAGCAGGGAAGGCATGAGGTAACACAGGCTCAAAGTGCAAAAAATGTGGTTCATGTTCAACAAAAAGACTCAAATAACTGAAGAAAATTGAATTAAAAAAGGAGGTCAACAAAACATAACTACTGAAAAATACAGTTAACAAAACAAGATGTCATCTTCACTAATAGACCTGCCAGAATGAGACCTGAGGGAAACCTATATACTGACTAATCAATCCAATAAACAAATGCAGGCTAGGACAACATAAACCATTACTAAATCTCAACACAAAGAAACCCTGATTCCCCCCCCAGCTGACAGAGCTCTTGGTACGGTCCTTTGACTGGGCCTCAGCATAAAATCAGGCTCTACCCTCAGCCCCATCTTTTGTTGGACCAGGATTTAGAGCTCAGCAGCCAGGTAACTTAAACCTGCCACGGCCATCACAGTCCTGTTTAATCAGCGGCTGAAGGAGCATGACCTCTTATAGAAAGACCTGGCTCCTTTGAGGATGTACGAGATGTTTGCAAAAGATGAACCAGTGAAGAAATTTGCACTTTAAAAAATGGCCTGAGCTTAGGGGAGGGAATCAAGCTAATCAGGTAGAAGTGATGCATCAGCGTAGCGCTCACTCTTTCCCAAAATGAAAGCCCGCCTCTCTCATCTGTTCAGCTCTCTGATATTCTACTCCCTTTCATTTCTCCTCACAAGCATCATTAGATAAAGATCAATATTCAGAGAGGGAGGCTGCTCAGGCCAGCCCTCTATTTTTAGCCCCTGATGAGTGTGTGTGTGTGTGTGTGCGATGCAGACCGATCACTCCCATCAGCAGCGCTGCAAATGCCACATCTCCATGGCAACCCCACCTACTGAACAGATGAGGAGAGCACGCAAATCCGGCCACGCTGGAGCAATGGCTGAAGCCAGACGGGAGCGCGAGCGCAATTTACGTCTCTGCTGCCACGTACGTGCTGACGACATTAACGTGGCTGACGGGATTCAGTGTGGGACAAATCTGAATGGAAAAGTTGTGACTACATATGCTGCACTGTTTTGACGACAGGACGAAAAAATTAAAAAGGTAGAAATCAGAGCTCAAAACTTGAATCCAGCTTACAGGTCCAAGTAGACCAGGTGATAAGGAACGACTAAAAAAATAGGTGTACAGTGAGACACTGCAGGTGAAGAAGAAGCGATTTAGATGCCGAGATGCAGCCTCTACACCAAAGACTGCATCTACACTGTAGATGGTTGAAGAGGACGACATCATTAGACCAGAGGGGAGTATACTGCTGAGACAAACAGCTCGCTCTCTCCACGCTAGATGGCCAGCATGAAAGCGCACACGAACACACACAAACACACACAGGCCTTTTCAATCTCTGTGAACAGAGAGGTGACCTTCAAGGTACATCTACTTTGCTCTGACTGTGCAGGGAAACATTTTATGCTGATTAGCAGAAACCTCTTTTCTCATGTCAGGTGTTTTCTTTTTAAACACTGACTGATACACATTTTGAGTCCTCACATGAGCAGAAACTGAAAACGCAACATGAATTTAAAGCTAAAACTGACTTTGATCTGAGTTCATTTAGTGATATTTTGCAATTCTGCAGACACGAAACCAAAAAATGGCTGGTTAGGATCGTAACAACAACCAGCAAATATGACAAAGAATTATTTTCCTAGATGTTTCTCTCAGGATTATTATTCTGATTGTTTAGGTTTATGATTTGATTTGATTAATAAAATGTTTACTGGAGTTGTGAAAGTCATCAAAAGCTCTTTTTCCTCATGTTTTACTTTTATTTCTACGACACTTTAAATTCAACAGAGAACACAAGACACAAAATAAGAACAGCAGGACTAAGATGAGGTCATTGAATAAACACGGATAAATACACATGTACACTTAATTATGCAGGAGTTTAGGTGCATTTGCCCCAAGCATTGAAACAAAAAGAAGACAAAATAGAGTAAAGTTTTCAGTATTTTTTCTGTAATGGAAGACGATCTCGTCAATATACTGGACAAACTGACAGTGTTTTGGTGCCGATTGTGTAAACAAAAAGCAATATATGTGATTGGAAATGTATTAATTGTGCAAACTGTGTACTGCCACTTTCAGGTAAACGATAAAAGACAGACAGAAGCAACAGATAAAAATCATTGGTTTAGGTTTCAGGGTGACGTTCACTCATCAGCCAACAACCAATTAACCAATCACTTGAGTTTATATAATGGGATCTGTCAGCTCAAGAAAGCTTATTGCTTACCAGAAACCCTGTGGCCAGCCCTACACAACCAAAATTCATAATTAACTGGTTTTCAGATAAATGATTTGGAGTACAGTGACGGTTGTGCCTGGATATTAAGGGCGCGGTGCAGCAGACCACAGCCTCCTCACAGCAGATTTAGTGCATGAAATATGCAAAAAACATAATGTCCTACCTAAGGCAGTGAGTTTCCCATATATCTCTCCTATCAAAGTGTAAATTAAATGTCACCCAGGCTGTTGCATTTTTAATGCCCATTCATGCCTCCTAATCCCACCCCCTCTATCTGCTTGATCTGCACCCCCCTTCTCCTTCACCAAAATCTGAAACAAACCAACATTCTGATTATTTGGGGGTTTATCTGTTCCTTGCTTCAATTCCAATCACATCACCCATATTTCCTCTCCTGCCGCCTCTGGTCTGAGCTCGACTCCCTGCCCGCTGCTATCAGTGCTCCCCACTGACGATCCCTAAATGAAGGGAGACATATCTCCCCTGAGGATTGAGTGAGTGTCTCCCCAAGATTACTCTCATCCCTAACTTGCTGCTTAAATACTTAAAAACCCAGTAGATGAATTCATTGAGAAATACAAAACCACACTAATCCCTCCACTGATGGAATGGCAGACTGACGGGGAAGGAGAGCCAAATTTCTGCAGACGGCTAACCAGAGCGGGTACCAACACACAAAGTGAGACACAAATGCTGGACATCCATTCATGTAGCAGGAAAAGAGAACAAACTGGCAACTGACTCCTATTTTCAGTCAATGTGTGATCACTGTGCAATGTACGGCTGAAGCTATTTGTTTAAAGGAAGAATATGCAGATCCAAACTTCTTCTCATGTGCTGGACAGAGAACACAATACAACATGAACAAAACACAGGCTCCCAATTAACATTTTTCTTGCCCTGATACCAGCGTGGCTCTAGGAATGGGAATGACTGTCAGTCCACCATTTTCATCCAGACTGAAATATCTCAACAACTATTGCATGGATTGTCGTGATATTTTGTGAAGATTTTCATGTTCCCCTCTTTGTTCTCTAGTGCCAACATCAGGTCAAACTATCAGTTTGATCAATACTTTAATTTATTACCAAATTCCTGCAAAACTAATGGCATTCCCATTAGCCTCAGCTAGCTTTGTGTTTAGTGCTAATAAGCAAGTGTTAGCATGTTAACACGCTGCACTAAGATGGTGAACATGGTAAACATTAAACCTGCTAAACATCAGTATGTTAGCATCGTCTTTGTGAGCATGTTAGCAAGCTAACGTTGGAATTTTGCTCAAAGCACCACTGTGAGGCTGTATAAAAAAAAAATAGTTTAATTCCCCAATATTCTAAATTAGATTTCCACATTGGATGTCCAGGCCTAACACTACCAGCCCATTGTCTGTTTGTCAGTGAGCCACAGACAGACACTGAGATACTACAAACTGATAATTAACACCTGTCACAGACGGACATCAAGTCCACCGTTACAGCATGCCCACACATGCAAACTCGGTCCATCATAAGATGATTGACTGGCCACCTCGCAACCACAAAGGATCAGCCCACACCAATATGTTCACAGTCACACATACACAGATGTTCAGTCTCGCTGCAGTGACACCATGTCCGCATTCATCTGCATAACACAGGCGACAACAAGCGTTGTCCTCACTGAGCAGACGTGGTACCAGTTTCATTAAAAATATAAACAAAGAGGGAGGAGAACGTCTCAGTCCTGACAGATTAACAGCAGACCTCAAATACAAGTCCCACAATAACTGTCAGCTCCTAAATTCATCGCGAGTTTGCTTTGACGGGCATTTTTACTGATTAAGAATAATAAATACATTTACAAAATGACAAGTTGACATGTCTTAGTAAAAAGATTTAACCCAACTGAACTGTAAAAGCTATTGTGAAAGAGTTCAAAATAAATAAAGCTGGGGATTGTTTCAAATATTTCAATAGGAGTGCCACTATAGTACCTGAGTTTCAGTACCAAAACCTTTTTTCTACAAACTCATTTTTAACACAAAGCAGTGCCACAGGAGCATTGCCTCTGTAGAATACAGTCTTTAAGTAGCAGAATTATTTGTATGATGAAATATCCAATGAAAGAATTAGTAAAAAAGACCAACAATTTCATGCAAACTGTCGGTACTTGGCAGTTATTGATACTTGGCAATAAAAACACTACTTTTAAAAACAGGGCTAAAAGAAATGAAACCCCCTCTGATTTATTCATCCACCAAGTCCAGGCAGACGTCTCATATTTAAATATCCTTCTCCAACTCATGTCTTGCTGCTCATCTACATTTTTCACTTATGAGTAGAAACACACACACATCCATGTTCATATGTATGTGCCAAAGCATGTATCAAACTGGAAACAAGTGCTCAATAGGGAGAGGTGACCCGCTGAGCACACAGGACAAAGTCTGCACCCAAACCACAGCGCCCAGCAAAACATCTAGAGCTATCATGAGCGCATACTGTTTGACATCAACACCACTAACCAGACATATTCTTCCTTTGTTCGCCTGCCTGTACTTTCTCACATCATGACTTCTCAGCAGCGCGCACACACGCGTGCAGTGTTTTAGACATAGATTTTGAGTACATGGACACAGGAAGCTTACTGGGCAGTTTTTGATTGACACATGAACCCATTTTTTAAATTGGGAGCCTTCACACACACAAACACACACACACACACACTCATTGTGAAGTCCCTCTAATGAAAAAAAGAGGGCAGCAAACAGAGGATGGAGTGAAAACAAAAAGAAATCTTTTGATGTTGGGTCCATTAATCATTTCTCCAGGCATCTTCTCCCTCCTGCTGCTGCCGCCGCTCCTTCCAGAAGCTGAATGAGCATTAAAGCTCAGGCCGAGTCAGCGGGGGCATGACCAGTGCTGAATAGGATTGACCTCAGGGCTCGACTCTGGCATACTGGTAAAAATGTGTTTTTGTACACTGCTTCAATACACAATATGGCAAAAAGTAAAATCCTGAGTTTCAAAGCCGCAATTATTAGGGATGCATTGATCCAACTTCTTGCTCTTCCCAATATCAATTTCGATACATCAACTCAGAGCTCTCTTCCCCCCCCCAAGTTAAAACTTATATGGATCTGTGCAGGAAGCAAACGTATGTGGACAAGGACTATATAGTGTATGTGCAATAAATAAGAAGCTCATATCTGACTCGAGGTGCTGTGTGACTATGGCCACATTCCCTCAAAAATACAATTGACGATGTCACTGGTGCAGATCACTTTGAAATGGTCTTCTGATTGCAAGACGAAATACTAAAAGCACACACACACAGTGTCAAGTAAGCTACTTACACAGGTTTTCCGGTGAGGCTGGTGTGCACGTGCAGCTGGAAGTCTGGATATTTGGAGGCCAGGTAACTGAAGTCCGGTGGTTTGTCTTTGTAACGGTTCCGGGGATGCATGGACTTATTCAGAGCCATGATCAGAGCACTGATTTTAGAGGGGGGAGAGAAAAGCGTAGGGACCATGGTGACCTTGGAGCAACAACAAGCACAAACGAAAAAACAAACTGTACTGATAAGGGCAAAAAATTTGACTTTGAAACAGCAAACAGTGTGGAAATGTGAGCATAACGTTGTAAATCGACATGAAACTTTCCTAATCGACGTGGGCAACTTACTGCTGTTTATGGCTGCAAATATGCTACATTTTAAACCGAGTCTCAAGTGACCGGACTTCGCTGGACCTTAATGTGGGGAACATTTCTTTTTAATTTTCCAAACTGGAGTAAAAACTAACGGATCCACGTTGGAAACTCGTTTGGAGCAGTAAGCTAACACTTTAAGCTAATGTGTTGCCACTATTTGTTTATTCCTACCTTTATTGGAGTTGTTTTTGTTGTGGTGAAGCCTTTTAATAATTTCCGACTGGCGAAGACTTTATTGGACTGAACTTACTGTGTAGAAAAAGCACAAGTCACGTTGCCCAAACGTTGTTCACTTTCTGTAACTCTCTTCCTGGATGTCTGCGACGTCAGCTCTGTACGCAGATGCGTGATGACGTCATTAACCAGCGGCGAGAACAACGAGTTGACCTAACATGTAAAAATGGAGGAAAGTACATCTAATTTGACTGTTTTTTTCAACATTATAAACACTACTTAAAGCCGCCTGTTTAAGATGGTATGGTATATTTTTTATGTAAAGACCAGAATATTAATTTTTATATAAACGTTATGATTTTATTGGCAATCCATCCATCGTTTTTCTAAAACGATCGTTTTTCTAAAAGAATACCAATTTCGTTTAACTCGTAACATTTACATAAAAGCAGAGTAGCTTAACAACTATTACAATTGCACGTTTTAATGATAGACTAGTAAAAAATGGCAGACAATTTTTTTCTTAATGTTTATTTTTATTTCCATGTTTAATTGTACCACTTTTATGGTAAATAGAGAATGGACATATATTTTGATCCATTAAGTTCTGGGGGAAAATTACAATAAAATTAATAAGGAAATAAAAACAGCTTCTGTGTGTGTCTGTCAACTGTCAATCATGAAGTTATTGACCCAGCTTCAAATGAACTGTAACTCCAGGCCCAATCAAATAAGCAGGACAACGCAGATGCAGATTTTCTTCTTTTATTATATCGCAAACAACAATGACATCCAGGTATATTGTTAACAGTTTGCTGAGTGAAGAGTGAGACCATAGTGGCAAAACATCATGAGCTCTCCTGTAGGAGCTTGTTGTGCAGTCTGAAGACCTCGGCGTGGTTACCGAGCAGGTTTTAGAGGACAGGTGGACTTGTGGCCGGAGGAAACGACCAACAGACAGTCATAACTTGTCTGTCAGTCCCTTCACACACCAGACCAGAGCAGAACAGGGATTGCTTGGGACCTGCGAATGGCAAAAGGGGAATCTATTCAACTGGACACATAGGCTACTTGCATACAACACCAGCATCCGTGTTGTAGCTTTTTCCAACGATTCTTACAAAAGAAACAGAACACACATCGTCCTGACCTTTGATCAACCACCTTCCTTGGGTAAAACCAAGGAAGAGAAGTAGTTCTTTAGTTACATTTTATGGTCTGGCATGTCATAGCGTGATCCTGAGGAGACTACCATCATCTGTAAAAGTTGGTCAAACAGCGTTGGACCAACAAAAAGAGGCTGATTTATCGAGCTAAACCAGATTGTACTGACGTGTCTCCATATTTGGCTTCAGCTAGAACATTTAACACATTGGCATCTTCATTAGCCATGTCAAATTGTACTACAAAATGAGCTGATTCTCCACCCAAAGTCTTGAAGTCAGGACAGAGAAAACAGCTTGTAGAAAAAAAATAAGACCTTTGTAAGGGGGCACACACCAACGAGAGACATGAGCAATATTCCCTGAAAGAGAGGGTTTCTCCTTTGGGACATCCTAGTCTGCCACAATCCCATTGCATTTACATGAGGAGGAGGATGTAAACCTCCTTCAAATAGCATCACACACACAACAAAACCAGCCTTTCTACAACCAATGAACAGAGCTGTCTGAACTCACCAAACCAACAGACCAAGGATACAGTAAGGTCAAAACAATAGCTTGACATTTTGAGAAATACGCTTATTCACTTTCTTGCCGATAATTACATGAGAAGACTGAGAACACTCATGTTTGAACGATAATTATGAAGGTGGCTCCAGCAGCCAGTTATCTTAGCTTACGGAAAAGGCTGGCTTGGCTCTCCAACGGTGGGAGATTTGAGAAATAGTCACATAGCTAATACAAATGGTTGTCATCTCAACAACTTCAGGTTATCAACTGTACTTAAGTTTAAATTAAGCAGAATCACTCACTAATCTTTTGTACAGCCCAAAGATTGTATTTGTAAATGTTATACTTTTAGTGGGAAAAATCTTAATTTACAAATACCAATTTTCTAAAGAGAATATCAAGGTTTATCATTTCCCTTCAAGAGCAAAATGTCAAACTATTATAAATACACAGACCGCTTCTCACTTCATCATTCAAACCTCAGGGAAGGTGCCAGTATTTAAGCTTTAAAACAAATATGGTTCTGGCAGCTCTGCTTCTGGTGCAGGTTTACATGCAGCAGTGCTACATCAACAGGTCACATTAGGCTCACAGTAACCACTAGCAGGAGACCGAGCAGTAGATCACCACATCCAGTACACACAGGAAGAGGAAAATGTGGCAAAGAAGTGAAGATAAGATCAGTTAAGCAGTGAAATTCTTTATTAGCCAAAAACTGCATTGGAATGAAAAGGCTAATTAGAAATGATAGGTTTATGCATTTATCAACATCATTAATTTTAATGTTGTCTTTGATCACCATTACAGGACCAAAGATTTAGTGAAAACAGGGATGTGCAAGATTAATGAACCACCTTGTCAGCTACAGATAGCAGCAAGAGGTTTCATTTTTTTGTCATCCAAGGAGAGTGGAATGGTTGTTTATACAGCATGGACTGGTTTAGTTATTTTCCAGTCTTTCCAAAAATCTTCTTGCTTTACAGTTACAGCACCGCAAAGACCAACAGCTGAACCTTTGAGGAAAGCCACTCAGAAGACATTTGCATATGGGTGAGGTGATCTGTGGGGTTTGTCTGTAGAGATCCTCGATGCTCAGGCTTCAGTATCTTCCTCAGTATCTGATCCAGGAGTTCTTTACAACAACCTCAGCGTCAGACCCCTCTACAGACAAAACCGCGTCAACAGATCACTTAGCATGTCTGCTGCTAGCATTTCCTCACCAAGCATAAATTCACATCCAGTTCATCCTTTAGTGCGATAATACAAAATTGCCAAATCTCTTAACAAGCTAAATTTCATATTTTCACAGAAAACTGATTTGTTTTTTTACTCAAAACCATTTTTAATAAGCAGAACATATATATTTCACCCCTCAGAAATTAGAGATCTTTGCACATCCCAGATATCAAACCCGGGGGGGGGGCTCACTTTGACTCGTCATGCCTTTTTGTTTTCTCTTTAGCGAGTTCATTTCACACAAGTTTTGTGTTTGTAGCCTTCAGAGGCGCCATGGGACAGAGGAGCATCTTCTGACTTTACATAAATCCTATGGTACACCACACCCTGAAAGGACTGACTAGAAGTGGATAGAGACTTCAGTATAAGTCTTACATGCAAGGTCACGGGAAATCCTAATGTCAAGTGCTAGAGATTCAACCGGTACAATCCGTGAACTCTGCTCAGGTGATACTGTGACCCAGGGCGCTCACTGACCGCGAAAGCCAAACAAACGAGTTCTCTACATTTGGGCTTATTGTGAAAAACTCATTGTGTCATTCACAAAGCCACTTTTAAACATTTCAAATTTTTATTCTTCTCTGCGGATTCATTAAATGGGATAATTTATCTAAAGCCTAGCAGTGGTTCATGTGCCACCATGACAAGAGTACAAAGCTGTTTTTAAGCCCCCGAGGTCCAAGGACAACAGTTTGAAACATTCGTATATACAGCCATTAAAATATTACCTAGTTCCACATGAAGAGAAATGGTATGCACACTTGAGAAGTGATGTTATAAAGCTACAGATTATTTCAATAACAAAGCCCCACAGACAATCGCATCTTATATGCATTTCCTGCCTTATGTCTCGAAGTTTCACCAAGCTAGGCACCAACAGACTACGACAGTGAAGGAGAGAAACAGAAAAAAAAATCCTAAATAAAAAAATAGACAAAAATAAATCTTACACAAAGACACTGTCATTTCTTAAATTATCGGTTTTTAGTGCCCTACATTTTACACCCAGTCAAAAACATCTGCCTTCGGTTGGTCAATAAGGCTGCGTGACAGACGGCCAGCCCCGTGGTAAACCTATGGTACTTCTAGACGTTATGTAAATTTACAGTATACAATTTTGGATTACCATGCAAGAATACTTTTTTGTGTAACATTTAATAGCTCGATCTACATCCAGGAATAATTTACATAGAAGAACAAAAGTAATTGGACCAGAGAGCGCGATGGGTAAATAACCATGGTGGTAAGTGCAGCCGGAGGAGGAGATGGTGATGTGCGGGTGAGGTTTAGGTTAGGTAAGGGGAGGGGAAGATGGGATTAAAGGGGAGGTGGGATGGCAGGAGGGGATTGCGGGATCCAGATGAGCGCCTGGGTAATTGGGGTGGTGGTCCAATCCTCCAAGGTCCAAATCAGCGGCACTCCCACACTTTTACTGTTTGATCTACACTCCCAGTGACCACATAGGGAGCAGCCTTGTGGAAATCTGTGGAAGAAACCGCATCAGAGATCATCAGAACATCAGCAGATCATCAGAACAAAACAAAAGAGAAAATACAGAACTAATGCAACACGCCTACTGCACACATTTATCAGTGTTTCCCCAAGGTCAAAAACATCTGCCAACAGGCCAGAATGTAACTCCGAGAGAGCAGCATTAATAGCAGATTCAGTTACAGTGTGTTTGGACTACTGGGTGTGGATTTGGAGCAAATTGAATTTATATACCACCCTGCTATTGATAAAATGGGTCAAAATATATATTGGCAGCCAAACTATACAAGTATAGTTTCATGTGTGAGAAACAGCAATTATCAAGTGATGCCATCAAACGATCTGAAAAGGTGTCCTGGTACCCTCTGAATTACTGCTCTCATCTAAGATTTTGACAGCGATGGAAAGAGTAGTCACTGTTATAGTCATATTAGTCATAAAGTCATATTGTAGGTGGGATTAATATCATCTTCCTGTGGCAGAAAAAAGTTGCATTCGTTAAAAATGACAGAAAAATTGCCACAAAAATGGAGAGAAGTGTGGGTGAGATCGCTGCAGGATTCTGATTGGCCAAGATGCTGACAATGGAATTGCAGCATTCCTAGTCGGGATCACTACATATCGTCCCTCATCTTTCTTCCCTCATTTCATGTCACCTCTCTACTGTTGCTATGGAACTTGACATATAGAAATAGCAACTCTTAAATCTACACATTGCGCCGATCGCCATGAAAAACATTAGCAAATGCTTCCACATCAGAATCACTATTGACTGGTTAGGAAAAACCCAACAAAATAATCCCCCCTTGCAAAAAAAACAAGCCAACATAAAAATGATGTCAGACTGGATAATAAAGTGAAATGGTAAATCAGTCTGATCATCAGGCTATTTAAAAAAAAGAATGCAAACACATTTGGGGGAAAGCACTGGGTATTATATCGTGCGTAGAGACAGGACAATACTTTTTAGAAAATGGGGGAAAATACTTTTTTGCTCTCCAGTGATTCAACCTTTCAAACAAAAGGTGCTTTGTCTTTTCCACACCGCTCCAGAATTCATCACATCAATAGCTCACAGCGATATCCTCTTTAGTTGAAGCAGGATTTAAGAGGACTGGGTCTCAAACGGCTTGCCAAGGAAAAGTTGGCTGAAGAGGTCCTCAAGAGAGTTCCCGAGCCTTGATCTGCTGAAAAGCTGCAGATACAAGGAGGGGGAGGTGGGAAAATCCTGGAGCGCTTGTCTACCTCTTAAACCCCAGCTGCCAGCAACCCACAGCCCGCTCAACACATTGCCGGTGGAGAAACTGGGCATCTTTACAATTATTCAACCTTTGGCTAAAGCAGATATTTATGAAACCGGTTTCATTGTCCATTGAGTGTGGAAGTAAGAGGTTCCTGCTGCACCTCAGTGGACCAACCATCCAAACAATAACATTCATCCTTGTCTTTTCTTTTCGTGAGGGGCTGCTTACCCAGAGAGGTAACAAAGTGTTCGTGGGCACACAAGGTTTTCATGCAGCGCTTGTTCTTGTAGTCCCAGATCCTTAAGGTCTTATCATCTGCACAGGTCACAATAAATTTGCCTCCAGGGTGGAAGAGGAGACCACGCACCCAGTTGTCATGACCAACCTGTCGGACAAACAGACGCTGCTAAAGACACCAGTTTCAAACCAATTCATGTCACTCACGAAGCTAAATGTTTTCACTCTTGACATTTTACCATTTTACCATTTAAATATCCATACAAATTATTAAAAAAAAAAAGGTGTACTTTAAGGCTATTAGCCTAAGATGGTCCTCACCAGTGTCATAAGGCACATGCCAATGCTAACATCCCACATCTTGATGGTTTTGTCTCTGGAGCCAGACAACAGGAAGGGGCCTGGCTTACCACTCTTCTTGGTCTAGCAAAGAGGAGGGGAAGAAAAATATTTTTATATTAATAATGGTGCAAAACGTATTTAGAATGTGTACAATTCATGCAAAAAACACAAATATTACAGATTTATTCAAATAGAAGCCTTTTTGTCAACAAAAACTCACACTTTTCACCCTAAAATATTTTCAAAATATAATCAGAGACCAAAATACTACAAATTATTTTGAAAAATCTACTTATTTAAGAAAATCATATTTTTAAGGAACTGTATTGTGGCCTTCAACGTGGTATCAATTCCTGTTTTGCTAGAATAAAAACAGGAAATAAAGCACTTTAAATCCACCCATCATCCATCACCATGGGGAAAGAGAGATTAGCTTAAATAAATTAACTGCTACATTTACCACCAAGTACTATTAACACAATAACAAAAGATGCTTGAAAGCGGTGTCAGGCACACTGACGCGAACAGTCATTACATGCCTAACAGTTTTAACTGCATCGGTGGAGACTGTTCAAACAGGCTGGCAGGTGCATCAAATAAATCACCAGAGAACAGTGAAGCTGTGTTTCACTGCTGTGGTCTGTTAAAATTGTTTTGGTGTTAAAGAAAAGAAGCAGAAATCACATAATCATGAAACTGACAATTTGCTAAAATTGCTGTGTCTGCTGGGCAAACATCACATTCACAAAGCCACATTTCTTCAGTTTCTTCCAAACATTATTACACCTTGTTGTGTGTTGAATTTCAAACATTTTATGATTCTATCTGTAGAGTCTCAAACAATAAAGCTTCATAGACATTTCAACTCACGAGAAACATTTTCAGATGGCTTCAATTGATAATTTTATAACTTTGCCAATTGACTTGTTTAATCTATAATTAATTAATTTATTTTTCCATTTCTGTCTTACCTTCACTCACCCCAACATCCAAAATAAAATACCTGGGCTGTAAGTCTTTACGTTGCAGACAACTAGTTTGAGAGCACATGTGCAAACATCTGTGTGACAACAGCTGTGAGGCCAATTACTGGGCAATAATATGAAACTTCTGTGCATATTTCATTTCAGTTATATCACAAAACAAATAAAAATCAGTTTCTGTGCATGTTGAACACCATTTTCACTGCACACAGGTTAGACTGGAACAACTGCTATTGTTTTAATCTGACAAGGCTATAATTGGACACACTTGAGATCACAAGGCATGAGGAGGGGGTCTGGGCTGACTCTAGGCCATGCTGATAGTCCATCTGTGTATGCACACACACACTCATTTAAACTGGTCTGAGCTGTGATGTACTAGACTCACTGACACGGGTACGTACGCATGTAGAGAAGGAACACTATCATGTTAGTGGGACACTTAGCACACTTAAATTGATCTGCTACTGGTCCACTGCCTGCTACGCTGTGCTTTCATGATTAATCACACTGGACACATGAGCATTAGTCTGAAATCTTCACATTGAACTCTGTAGTGTAACTTTGTCTAATTGTAAATGTCAATCCACACATGCTTATAGTTAAGCCTATGTAATGAAGTGTATGACTGATCTAGAATAAGTTGGTGTGACAAAATAACACAGCGCTCAAGAGATTTGGCTTGGGATACCCCCAAACCAGAAGAGGTCTGGGCGGTCCTTTACCTCGGAGCCGGTGGCATCTTGGATGCTGGGGTAGGCACTCTCTGGTGCCCAGGAGATGCACTCCACCACATGTTCGTGCTCCCGCAGCTCAGCCTTGCAATCTTTGGAGGCCACGACCCACACACGCACCGTTTGGTCGTTGGAGCAGCTGGCAATCAGTGTGCCGTCCTGGTTGGGCCGCACCATACGGACCCACTCCCTGTGGCCTGTGAAGGTCTTCACACAGTAGCTAATGCACAGAAGACGGTAAAGGAGTTATGTTCTCAGAGTAGATGTGATCAAACAGAATATGATGCTTAAAAAAATAAAAAAATAAAAAATATTGGTTTTCAGGATGTCTATGGAGGGTGCGTACCCAGTTGCCACTTCCCACATTTTTATGGTTTTGTCCCTTGAAGCAGAAACGATGTGATCTCCATTGGGCATGATGGCTACAGACGAAACATTGTGGTCATGTCCTGGAAAACAAAGGACAAGAACAAGATCCGAGTAAAAAACAGAAACCATCACAACCCAACATTTGAAGCTGGTGTAAAATATAATCTAATTATTTCAGTGACAAAACACGATCCCTTTAATCTTTTCTTCTATACTTTAAACATATGAATCATACTCAAAGCTGTGCGCCAATTTTTTATAATTTTTTTAAAAACATGTCTTCAGCCACCAACAGTGCCAGAAAACGATGGGTTTGGTTGCAATTATCCAATTAAATGACATGCGAGGCAGCCAATTTGCTGGCGCTTACTTTGTTCCACGGAGAATAAGAGATGCCTAATTACCTAGACGCTGGGCCATATTTAAGCTGCTTAACAGATGAAGACAACAGTAAGTGTACTCTAAAAGGCCAGCTTAACTGTGGGTGTGTGTGTGTGTGTGTGTGTGCGCGCGCGCACACACACACACACACACACAGTTACACGCGTGTACACACGCACACACACAATAATAATGGGTGGCAGCTACACAGAAAAGTGCTATCTGCTGAAGAGGATAATTAAACTGCTGTCCAAATCGGCACCGATCTACTTCACCAGTTGGCCTTATGGTTTTATTTATTTTTTTCCTTTTTAAGCTGTGAAAAAAGGAGGAAATGTTGAGTAGATTAATTAAAAGTGAATGGGAATGGGGAGAAAAAAGTAGGATGGAGAGGAAATGGTGCGGAACTAAACTAGACAGCGTGCTCAGTTTAATAGACGGTTTTAGACGTTGATTTCTGCACAGTGTTCGCAGTTTGTCTGTTTGCCAAGAGCTCACACCCTCATTTATAACAAAAAAAGATTGGCAACGACTGAAATCTGTTGTTCTCTTGCACAAAACACAGCATAAATTTAGAAATGCCAGCGCTAATGCCAGCCAGTTCTATTCTAGTCTGATTGCTTAGTGGGCTTATTTATTTCATTGATAATTCATTCATGTCTGCTTCACAGTCAGACATTATTAGACATTTATTGCAGACTTATGAAGAGGAGAACAAAATGAGAAATGCTATGGCTTCATATTGTTTGGGCTGCTGCTGGCTGGCTGATTGGGGGGGGGGGGGGG
>JAVQJF010129909.1:0-11048 GCA_036023855.1 Gadopsis marmoratus
CCCCCCCCCCCCCCCCCCCCCCCCCCCCCCCCCCCCCCCCCCCCGCCCCCGCCCCCCCCCCCCCCCCCCACCCAGGGTGGTGCGGCACCACTCAGCAGGAGAGGACTTTCTGGATGCGTCCAAAAATAGGGGCTGCTTCAAATGGCATTTGCAGGGAACTTACCTGCTTCCTGGTCCGCGTCTTCCCTGTGCGGAGTTTGATGTACCGTGCAATCAACTCGTTCCGTCCTGCAAGGGACCAGAAACGTACAATTACAGCTCAACATCATTTTAAATTCAATTTCACATTAAATTTTAATTTACAATTTTACTTCAGATTTGGAGAGGGGCACAAGACAATGTCAACTATTGAATGAGAAAAAATGACAAACCATTCAGTACTGTAGCTTCCACCTGTGTTATTGTACATAGCTATATAAGAAGTCATTTAATAGGGAGAATTAATTTGGCAAAGGCAACTTGGTACACATTGGAAAAGCAAAAGTGGGTTTATTTGTCATCATTATTTTATGTTACGTATTTGCATACATGCTCACTTGCCTTATTACTCTCATTGAGCTAAAAGTTATTTGTTAACATAATATTTGCTGTTTACTTTTATCTGTTATATCCCCTAAATCATAAAAATAAGAATATGATAAAACAAGTTATCGCAAAGCTTTTACAGTTTCTTTTGTTGTTAACATGATTTTCTTCCTGTGTTGTTACATGACCATAAAAGTATAACACAGCAAAATCTTCATTTTGAACACTGTGTGGTGAGGAGCATGTTCTAGGTGTGGAGGAATTAAAATGTATGCCGGAGCTAACTATTAACTCACCATCAGTGAGCCTGCTCTGCATACCTGGCCAAACCAAGTACGAGAGGGAGGCATGACAAAATGTATATGCACTCTATATTTCTGTCCACATATTTATACAAATACTTGTGTGCTGCAGTCACTGACGTCCACGTATAATTTGCTAAATTGAAACATGTTTGTATTCCATGTCCGTCTGTACACATGCATGCATGCATGCGCATATACATGAGTGTGCAAACACACACGCCCACAGCAGGAGTCGAGGCTGTCAAGTGTGTCAAAGCTGGAAACTGCAGGTGTAAGTATATCACTAAGCATACATCGTTGTGTGTGAGAGCTTGCATCAGTCTCAGCCTGACCCCCTGAGAGTACCCTGAGCTGGGTCTCTACAGTCAGTGTGTGTCCGTCTGACAGGCAGTTCACATTGGCAGAGCAGGTGGAGGCCGCGGCCATGCGATCCTCGGACCGGACTCACGACAGACACGGCACAGGCCAGTGGCCAAAGGGGGCCCAGACTGGTGAGGCAGCCAGACAGCTGGTGTGTGTGTCAATGTTTATGGAATATGCCTTTACGCCAGCAGTAAATTCTGGCTTGTCCCCCCCCGACATCCAGAGTCTCCGATTACAGTGGAAGGCAACAGTCATGTGGCGTCTTTCACCCTTTTCTCCAAAACAAAACCTCGAGTGTAATAGCTAAGATTGTAAAACACACAAACAGACATGTGTGCACAATTATACACGTATGTTTTTGCAGTGTAATTCAGAAGTAGGAAGTTTTCATTGCGAAGGTATCGTTGACAGAAAACAATATGGCTTGGGGGGGGGGGGCTCTGTACTGCTGCCATGCCGGTCCATGCAATGTAAGATAGACTGCATAAAAGCTAGTAACTATTATACACGGATCACACACACTTTTGCGGACATAATGCTCCAACCATTAGTCAATTTATCGATTAATTTATTGACAGATAATCAGAAATAATTTCAATAATCATTTGTCATTTATTTTAGATTTATTTGCAGCTTCTCAAATGTGAGTATTTGCCGCTTTTCTTTGTTTTATATCATTATCAACTGAATATGTTTGAGCCGAGACAAAACAAACAATTTAAATAAGTCACGTGGCGCTCTGGGCCTTTATTAAATAGTTTCTTCGACATTTTAGCGGCATAAAAAAAATCCCGAGATTAATCTCGGAAATAATTAATAGATTAAATAATTATGCACCGCACAGTTACAAGAAGGTACTAATAAAAGGGAGGACACAGACAAACACACGCACACATGAGATGAGTTACAGAGTGAATCACACAACGCTCGCCTCTCATGCTCCCACACACACACAGTCATACAGAGGTTTGTGAGACTTTGCACCACCTCTTAAACACGGTCATTTTTCCCTTGGCACCACATCTCCATGTGAATTAACACACAGCTCAGTCACGACACACAACCCGGTACAAACCCGTCAGATTTTCCCTTACATAGTGACGCTTGGGTCAGACCTGACAACGCTCCACAAACCGGCCAATCAAGTAACCCCCAAGTGGTGAAAAGACGAAACCTGAAGCTTGGCTAGTACCCCCCATGAGAAATTTCGTCAGCCAATAAAAGTGATCAGATTTTGTGTGGAATGCAAAACACAGCTTCTGCTCAGCGCTCACGTGAACTGTCGCGGTTTGCTCAGACATGTATTTCCACGTAATGCTTTTTGAAAGCATTTATGTTTTGTTGCTAAGTCCTTAGAGAAACAACTTAGATTTCCACTGCTGGGTATACAAACTGACAACTTATCAGCCGGACGTCTGTCTCTTTAAAGTGTAGGTACAACCTTTTTGAGGCCATGAAGAAAAGTAGAGAAGGATTTCCAAAATACAATGATATTGCTGTAAGCAGCGGTTATCATCGGCATGATTTCCGGATGACTTTCTAATCATGAGAAAACTTATTACACACTGTTGTTTTGCTTTTTATTTGAGTTCATATTTTGTTTGTACTGCAAGTTGAATTTTGGATGGAGGCTTTCTAAATACTAAATCATCATCATTTAAAAGATGACTCTTGGTTTCATAGTTTGGGCCATCATTTCCATTGTTCTCACAAAAGTACCTGCTGAGATCTGGAAACATAGCAACACTGTTACATGAAGTCAGACAGGGCAGGAAACACAAGCAGTCAAATGATAAGCAGGGTTGGAAACAAGCCAACGGTTTAGTCAGATTGTCTAAATAATTTTATTCTGAGGTGAAACTGAAAGTGAGCACAATGGAAATGTTTGGAATAAGGTGAAGTTGTTACAGGTTAACACTGACTGCTTGAAACAGCAATCTGCCGTGTTAAAGTCTGATGTTTGTCTTCACCCACCCATCCACTCACACCTCCCTATGAAGACTTCCTTCTTTGCTCCCGTCATAGTTACTACGGTCGCTAGAGGGTTTTGTCACTTGAATGTAAATATTATGTCGTTTTGGGGCACTTGAAATGACTGACGCTGTCATTTTTCTTGCAGGTCTACAAGGGTGCAAACTGGTACAGTTGATCTAAAGGACTGTTTGATGTGTTATTGCTGTCTTTTTGTTTGTTTTAGAATATATGTACGGTATTGCAGGACTCCATTGAAATCAATGTTGACAATAAGTGGATTATCTTGGTACAATAAAGTAAATTGAAAGTTTAATTTAGCATTTGATATGTGAAAAGTGGACTTTGTCACCAGCCAAGTTCCATTAGCAACATATAAGTGTTAAAAATGTTCACATTATACAATAGATTGATATTATCTGTGAACCAATGAATGAATCAGTGTTAGTTTGGAGAGCAAAAGACGGAAAATAAGTCGATCTGAGCCTTTGTAAAGTTCCAGGCCCCTGAAACATTCACACACACACACACACACAACCCAGCTGCAGAACTGCCTTTGTGTGAGGCTTTTGTGAAGTAAACCCTTTTCTCAAATGCAGACTACTTCAGTTTATACACACAGTCGCACACATAGGTGAACACATAAACTGACACACTCTGACACACACACTTCAGCCCCAGTCGGTGCATTCATTCTGTCTCAATCTTATTTCCCTTTCAAGGCTGTAACTCCCCAACCATTTAGTGTTTATCAGGAGGTGCACTCGTCGGGCCAATTGTTCGAGCCCCTAAATGCATATTTCTTTAATTCCCCAGGGATTAAGAAAGTGTTCCACATTGCCTCGCAATCAAACACTTGAAAAGACGCACAGAGAGCTTTGTCAAAGTCCTCACAGTACTTGACCTCAAATGAACATTAAGTTGCCCGTATCGAGTTCCTCACATTACAGCAGCAAGTTCATTTTGGTTCCCAGCAATTTATCTGGAAACTTCACTCAGTGTACAGTAAGATGTACACTGTGTATCCAATCCAGTAGGGATTTTCAAAGTAGCAGAGGCGTGAGCATGTCTCCACGGATGAATAGAAACTTTTCATGAATTCAGAAAAATAGACCATCTTTTCACTTTGGTAGCCAGACACTTTGAAACTCTGTTATGGATTTGTAAGCCTTTTCTGGGCCCTACTTGTTGTCGAACTTGATCAACCTGAAAACCATGGCAACCGTAAAGTCAAGTACAAGCGTCAAAGACACTGAAATGAGAGTTGTAAAGTTCCTCATGTCTGGCAGGATAAATAAAAAACTATTCTTCTAGTTTTTCCTTCTCAGGTATAGTGATTAAAAGAGGTATTCTACCGCCTACGGCACAAAGGACAAACTTTATCAATATGATGGTATCCCCATTCAAAATTAGCCAGGTATGTATTGCAAGCATTAAACAGATTCATTAATGGGCTGTCAAAGAGGCTTTGCTTCATGTCCTCGTATCAGATGTCCTGCCACTCCTAGTGTGAGCGGTTGGGGAAGGGCCCCATCAAAAAATACCCTCCAACACACCCATGAGATCAGAGAGGGGACTCAGTCACACAGCGATGAGATCATGATATCCAATGGGAGTAGCACAGACAGAGAACTTGTGCCAGCCAAGGGTGCAGGAAAGTCAGTAGGAACATTATACCATCACCCACGGGTCCACAGTTTGATGTTGTTTACCACACCGCCTGCAGTCATGGACATGTCTGGGGGGAAATCTGATTCTAGAAAAAATTTTAAGGGCATGAAAACAGACCGACCGCAGCAGCAGCAAAGTCAGAGTGTTCCAGAGTTCAGCGGATATTGCTGAGTTGTGCAACTTAGAAAAAATTTGAAATTGTGAGTATATAGGGAATTTTTATTTTGCTGGTAGATGTTGGTTAGGTTTCCAGGCTCTCCTTCAGATGCTGTAATATTTATAGTTTCCACACTGCCTGCAATAGAAGTGTCACTGTGTCCCAAAACATGCCTTTAATTCTGTATCTAACTTAAACCTGCAATAACTGATTTGTTTTTGGCCACTTGGGGGAAGCCTGCAACAATATGTGAACACAGCATTAAAATATCAACACCTTTTAAAGTAGATATAGCAAACTTGTTAGCAAACATTTGCTTATTTCTGCATCCAGCAGTTACAGAGCAACAAAATTATGTATTTGGAGTTGTGTTTCTGGCCACCTGATGAACGTTAAGACCAATATTCACTCTCTTTTAGCTCTGTTTTTGGTTCCTACCAACTCCTGAGGGACATATATAAACTGCTAAATGCTACAATATGTTCCCCAGTGATTGTATGACCTTGTCATTTGATACATTGTAATACAAATATCAATTACGGCTGCTTTGAAGCAAGCCTTTGTAACGTTTGCTGAACAGTGGCCACTCTCTCCACAAATGGTAATTACAGGATAATCGCACACTGAATTCCTTCCTTTCCCAAGCTTCTCCTGAGTCAGCCGTTTTAATGATGTCCTCATTAGTCAATCTGACTGCGAGTAAGTGTAAGCTGACACCAAGGATGTATTATGAGAACTTAATACAGTAAAGCAGGGTCAGCCTTGCTTACAATTTGTCCTATAGGCAAACTGCACCTCAAAAGGCAGACAAGTTATATTTGAAAGCAGCACTGAAACTTTTACAGAGTCTAGAAAAAGCCAATGAAATGCATATTTAAACATGCATATCTATCTGGACATGCTGACCTTATACAAAATCTGTCCTTACACAAAAAAGATCTGGCAACAGCCATGCAAACATCTCTGAATCACATCAGTGCATCTAAAGCCTTAAGACCTCGTGAGAGTAACGAATTGAGGACAAGTTTATTTTGTTACATATAAAAGCAACTTTTCATTTCCATGATGATGAATGTGTGATTACTTCAGCCACAACTGAATGGGCTTGCTCTTCAGTACAAATACAGTACCCTGAATTCAATCAAAAACATCAAAACATACTAAAGGTTTCATTCCTGGAACTGTGATGATCCTAATACAAACACTGGTTCAACGGTTTTGGCTCTCCTCCTCCTCCTCCTCAGGCCTGTTGGTAGCGGTCAGGGAGAGGTGGACGGGGTTAGTGAAGGTGGCCTATAGAGTCCTTTCCAAAGTCAACCCCTGGGTCTGGCTGATCGTAAATCATCCCCAAAGGAGCTGCGTACATCACTGGCCTGGTCTGACCTCTCTTTCTCTCTCTTCTTCTCAGTGTCTCCATCTCAGCCCAGTGCATTCCTGGCATTCCTATATACTGACTTGTTTGACTGGGTCCTGCATCTGCTGCTCCGCCATCCCCCCATGGGTCCATGTCCTGTCTGTGTGTGTACAACAACACCCCTACGTACATGAACTCATCCTATGGACAACCATATCGCAGGGAGCGATGAGTTCAGATCACCCAATTACACACTATTCAAAAATTGGGCCTTGAGGGGATTATGTTATAAACTATAATTATCATTCAATCCTAAAAGCAATTAACACCTTGAATGATACATCCATCTCTGTAGAACAACAACACTTCCTTGAATGTGTGCAGCTGTGTTTAAACTACGTTGTTCATACAGATTAAACTACAATCTGTCAACTGTAACTCTTAGAGTATTTATAACTTGAAATCTGGTCAGTGTGTGCATTTTGGCCTGTACGTCTAACTCTATACAAACTGCCATCCTCTCAGAAGGGACATCTGTCAGCCATACGTTTCCCCTCAGCAGCACATGTGCCACGCTGCGTCTGCTCAGGAAAACAAAGGTCACATTTAGGCTGCAGGAATGTCTTGGCTGGGTGTCATTCACCCTCCAATAGAGCCTGGATGCAGCCTGCAGAGCTCTGAAAAGCCCTCTATCAAGCCAGCAACGACTCAAGTACTACATTAGTATAAAGCTTGTGATGCAGCAGCCCCACTGGTTTAATGCAAACATTCGATAAATTCAACATTGATAGCTGGCATCAATGTGGAGCATATTAAAATATACTTTTTTGGGTTCACCTATTAATGACTGAATCTCTTGCAGTTTTGATGTGCTGAATGATAAATTGAAACTGCTGTTTTTTCCCGAAATCAATAAAAATAAAGATAAAGATAAAGAGATGCCTAATAATTATCAGGATGATGGAACCTTTCCTCATCTTGATAATTATACGTATCTTGATAAGATATGTGGAGACATGACGTGACACAAGCAGCAGTTTGAAGTCACAGCGCTAGGCGGGCCTCTCTAACGATCTGTGTACAATTTACATCTTCATTCTGTCATTTTTCATTTTCCATTTAAAGTTTCTCTTTGTAGCGAAACCAAATCCATAAACTCAAATACTAACCTCTTCAACTATGTTTTCATGTAACAAATATAGGACAACTCTCCTTTAGTTTGTGATATCGTAATGTACTCTTTTCAAATTAGAGGAATGTAACTGTAAAGTTACTGACAACAAAACGTAAGTATTAACAGACTCGCTAACTCACAAACAAAGCAGGAAAAAAATGACCTGCTTTATTTTAGAGGCCCGTTACTGCTTAATGACTTTTTGAAAGTTTCCTGGAAACAATTTGCTACTAACTATACAGAAGGTGAAGTAGAGACAGTGTTTAATTGGTACACTTCCAGTCT
The DNA here is from genome assembly GCA_036023855.1 of Gadopsis marmoratus. Classification (NCBI taxonomy): domain Eukaryota; kingdom Metazoa; phylum Chordata; class Actinopteri; order Centrarchiformes; family Percichthyidae; genus Gadopsis; species Gadopsis marmoratus. The sequence goes on from JAVQJF010129909.1 coordinate 7,806, forward strand.
TTTAGTCAGTGCACAGCAGGTCAGCCAAGCTTCCAATAATAAAGGCATTATAATATACTGGAGCAGTTCTGTCACAGCAATTCCTCTAGAAATCAAGAAATGCAGCTAAAGTAAACACAACTAAAGTAAAGGTCAACACCATGTCTCTATTTCACCTAGAATTAGTACCAAATTACATAGTTCTTTCCAGAAATTATTAGCAAATAAACTGTTACGTCCCCTCCAACTATTCCCTTTTCAATTACTGTGAGTTGGCTGGTCTCTGATTATCTCTCACAGGCGTCGTCCATGCTCTCCGAGCCAAACCTGAAGTTTGCGCTTTGATTTCTGACAAAGTATAGTATTTCTAACAGAGGAGTAAATTTAACAGATGTCATGTTATATTAACACAACCCGCGGCGAGTGTCTTTACAATTACACAGATTTATGCAGCTTTATGCGCGCCGTAAGTTAATTGCACAGACAGATCAACAGATGCCTGGCCTGATCTGAGATGTCCAGATAAAGTGACAGCGACAGCACTGGCTCTCAATGCTCACCGTGTCCTATTGGTTACACTGTGAGATACAGAGAAGAGAAGTACAGACTAACGGAAAGAGAGTGACTGACATGGAGGGAGCTGTGTCAAGATTCCACAAGTTCCTTCCCAGCAGGGTGGTTTCCTCAAAGACCCTCCAGAGAGCATCAAATCCCATGAGGGCCTGGAGCTCTGTGTCAGGACTAAATGGTAGAAGAGGTGGGACAAAGTCATCGTTTTGCAAGTAACTCTCACGTCTCAAGAAGTGCTGACATTGCACTTTCATAGCATAGAGCATGCTTAACGACAACAGAATGAATTTTCATCTTTGGGCGTGCGAGAAGGCATCAAGTATTGTCAAGTAAAACGGCTCATGTCCAAGTGAAGTCACGAGTCCAAGTCGAGTTGCAAGTCTTCTTTGATTTTGTCAGGTTGAGCCTAAAGCCACTCGAGTCCACACCTCTGGTAGGAGGTTCACGTTCATCCTCCTGCTCACGTAACAGTACTTGCGTACCTAATAAACTGGCAACTGAGTGTATGTCCTTATGAGAAAAAATATCTATCAAATTTCATGCACATTGCCCAGCATTTGCTAACCATAATGCAGAAGTGCACTTCTTCAAGCAGAGCACAGAGGCGTTGTTACAGAGGGAAACCATGTGTAAGCACAGGCCCCAGAGGCTTCTCCAAAAAGGATCAAGAGGTCAAGGCCACTGGTGAATCTCTCACTTTACTGCCAAAGTTTGAACCTGGGTGAGGACTCGCTGTTGCTTTTTGTTGACCTTTACATCAAATTCTTAATGAGACTGCCTTGAGATGGAAACATGTTTGCGTCGCTTGACAAAAACCCACAACGTCAACCCGCATGTTGCACAAGCGAAGCTCAGTGGGAGCATGATTCATGTGTGGGTATTCTTTGTTCTGAACTGACAGAAAAATATGCCACTACTGGGGGGGAAACTTTGTTGACTTTATCCACTACACTCAGCACAAGAAAAACTTGGCGCTAGCAGGAAACCATCAAAATGTGGGAAAAGTGCTCCTCTCACAGATGTCAGGAAGTCAAGTGTGACGAACGCAAACAGCTGCATTAAACATGATGTGATGGAACATTTAATGCTGCCAAATCTAAATGAGTCAAAAGACATCGCGAAACAAAACAATTATAATTGCAATAGCGGCACATAAATTGACATGGCAGTTATATGGCACTAAATGAAGAGGGAAGATAATCATATTTCCCGTGCCACATTCTTCTATCTTCATTGTTTGAGCTGTCAGCACATTGGTTTCCACTGCACTACAAGCTTGGGACCGTTTTTACATTATTGCAGCATGAGGCCTTCAGTCAGACCACAGGGCACGTCTCTTGCTGAGAGCCGCACAAGGCAGGAAATGTTTTCCTTGGCAGATGCATGTCGAATTACCGCTGGCGCACATAACCACCACAATATCCGTGACACCGTCCCTAATAAGCGAGCTAATAGGTCTGTTGAGTAATGGCCGCTATGCACAGCATTATGGGAAGAAATGTGGTGAATGTACACAGAATACGGGCTAAAAACATTCCAGTCAATTTAGGAAATTTGCAATGGATAGAAGAACACATTCCTTTTGTTTCACTCCATCGGAGACTCATTATCATATTGTTTAGCAGAGAATGGCATTCAACCTAAAATTTAGAGTATGTCGCTCTCGGCCAACAGAGAGATATTTTGCTATATTGCTAGGAGTTTGTTTAGTCTACGTATCCATATTAAGCCCATGCAAGAAGACTAACATTTCTAAAAATATAAAGTCATCAGTTCACCATTTCATGTATGCCGTTAAAGATATTCTCAGCTGATATTTAATTTGGCTACCTGATTTAAGACCACCCATCATCGCTTTAACAACATTAACACTAAAGGCCTTCAAAGTGCCTTTGAATTGATTGCGGTTGCTTGAATGACTTGAGTTGTTGGCCACTTGTGACCCCATGGATAGTGATAAAAAGGGAAGGACATGGAAGCTGCAGGGGCTGTAAAGGTAAGGCTGGTAGGGTGGCTAAGGGGCAATGGGGGCACAGCAGGCCACACACGGACTCAGTCTTCCCTCATTTCTCAAGTCACAAATCTGGATTTGCTGCAAGGCTGTCAGGCTGAACTCGGAGAGCAGCTGGAGGTGAACTGAAAGGCAGACGGACCAACTGACAGACTGACAGGCAGACAGGCGGGAGAAGAGGTTATTCATAAAGTACAAAGAGAGACAGGGCATATGAGAGAAAGAGAAATGAGGGAGGTAAATCACAGAAATAGCAGGGAGTGGAGGAGGTAAGCACAAATACATAACCTCCACCTTTCTCACTCTGAAACATACACATATACACACAGTGGGGACAGGTGTGAGTGAGTTCTGTGGGGCCCCGAGGCCATGCAAGACACCACTGCCCACCTTGGTGTTTATTTGTCCACCCGTCCTCCTCCCCTGCAGGCACTCAAAGGGTAAACGTCTATTCTGGTTTAGGGTTACAGCCGAGCTGCCTTGAACCCCCAGGCTCCCGAGTCCACATGCCATTCCTGGCGGGCCAACGCGCTCCCTGGTGCACATCACCTGCCCCTGACCCCCACAGTGTGGAAGGGGCACCTCAGTGCCCGCCTTGCCAAAAACCCCACCATCACCCCGGTGCCCATCCGGGGGGGGGGGGGGGGGGGGGGGGGGGGGGGGGGGGGGGGGGGGGGGGGGGG
>JAVQJF010129911.1:0-20119 GCA_036023855.1 Gadopsis marmoratus
ACCCCAACCCGGCCCCACAGATGCTGCGGGGCCCGACCCCCCCCCCCCCCCCCCCCCCCGTCATCTGGAGAACACACAGTATTTGCTGTCCAAAGAAACTGTGGCGAGCACGGTCGTGTCTGAGTCGTTGTCACCTGTCCATTACCGTCAGTTCAAAATAAACTGACATCATTTCATTATTGTAGAAAAAGTAAAGTACATACAATGTCCAAATCTTCACATTGAACTATTTTGGCAGCAGTCAGTGATGAAAGGTGTGCACTAATGTACAGTATATCATAATGAGTTGCAACTTCAGAACATTTCCACCAATAGGCCTTTTTCACAGCAGACACTTTAACATGTCATAGCAGGGACAGCAATGTGTAATTAATACTATTAACAAAGGCCCAGCTCTGCTGAAGTGTCCCGGTACATTATTACAGCGAACCAGCATGAGGGTCCTGGCACAGGGTCATCTAAATGGAGCAGAGTCATGATTAATGTAATTACTTAGTACTCTCATTCATTTTCCTGCTGGGAAAAAATGGCTTTTTTCATAAAGGAGAATATAACAATTAGTTAGCGCCTTTCTATACCTTCATTAGTTTATAAAAGTGATTCAAGCCTCCATGCTGCGTCTTTTAAATCAAGGCTTCTTTGATACTTGGGAACCTACAGCTTATATAGGGTGAATTATGGCCAATTTATACGTGCAAAAAGCGCAGCTACTGTATTTCCAAAATAAACGCTAAATACAAGATAAATAGTCCTACGAATGGCATCTTATTTCTTTTATTCAGGGCATTGAAGGACGGCTAACTAGATGACGTCACTACTACATGACTACTGTTCAAGCTTAGACTACTGTTACAGCGCTTTGGGAACCGTTTCGGTTGAAAAGCGCTATATATAAGAAAGAGTCTTTGTATGCTAGCTTGAACTTAAAGCTAACCTAGATAACTGCTCAGTTTCTTAATTTAGCAGCTGAAGTGCCAGATTTCATGCTATCCCATACATCCTCTGCTGCATCAAGTCTTTTCACTGGGTTCAGTCCAATGTTGTGCTGCGGCCCATACATGTTGGAAAGCTACAGGCTGTCCAGTCTTCCTTTTGGCATTAATGTATGTTAACATCAATTTGTTCGGCATTTCGACAAGTGGGAAACTTGGCCATGCGTTTTTCAGCTAATAAGCAGTGATCTGATGTCTTGTTAGCATGGTGACAACATTCTAAAAATATTACGCTGGATTTATAGTTGACACAAGGAGTTAAAAGGCAGTCCCGCCGTAGGTTTTGATTTATGGTTAAGTGTCGGATTTCACGCACTGATATCACCTCTCAGATGTGTTGTATGTGATCAGGCCGTGCGGCGCTTTATGCTCCCTATTCACTTTGTGATAAAGAGCGACAGGAAGCTGCGCACATAGATTCATACAACTGGTGTTATGTCATAGCCAAGCAATTCTTAATGTTGTTTTGCGGTGGAGGTAGGAGACTACCGTGGTGTAATTGCTGTGTTTCCATTCATTCATACAGAGTGTGATGTTGTCTTCTCGGCAAATTCCTCCAGCGACATGAAAATGTAGGGGAAAGCACAAGCAGCCAATCGCAATTCTTGCCGCCCTCACATGGTATCTCTGTTGATTTTTGAAGAGGTCCACGCCAGCTACATTGCAATCTACGGGGTAACCAGGGATAGCCCCTTAGCTTGGTATAAATCCGTCTTAAATGTTAACATTTTTGTAATACTCCAACTACACTTCATCTGGATTTCCAGTATGACATAGACATGATCTTATAGGTTTTACCTGCTGAAGCTCCTGACATTAGTTGATGCACAGTGAACAGTGTTTTATGTTGTGTATTTTTATGTTAACTGCTTCCATTGCTTCTAACTGATATAAAATCCATAGTTTCAATGGTAAAAAATCACAAACTGCTAAAGCCATGCAAGATGTCCTCTTCAGCCTGTGGCTGAAGGTGCTTGAAAGATCATTGGATAGTCAGGTTGGTTTTGGGTGTACTTTTGCAGTAGCTGCTGCCATCTCTGTGGACTTCACAGGTTCCTGGCTACGCTGTGTTGTCAGCAAGATGTTTAAGGAATAGAGTATAGAAAGAAGAAAAAGAGGAGATAGGGCCTAATATTTTCCTATAGTCCTTTTATGACTGTCAAACAACTGCAGGCCTGTTTTTCAGCCAAAGCCAACAGCAGAAAAATGAAGAGGTTACATGGGTTTGTTTGGGGTTTTTGAGTGTTCCTGTTTTCTCCCACACAGGCATAGTGACAGCAGGCTTCGCAAGGTTGCCTAAATATCCTCCAGCCCCTCCTGGGGGATCTCGAACACTTATCAGGACAGATGAGATATGTAATCCCTCCAGTGTGTTCCTCCAGAGTCTTTCCCAGGTTGGATATGCCTGAAATATCGCCACATCAAGGCATTCAGAGGGCATCCTAAGCAGATGCTTCTCCAGATATGAAGACAACTGATGTCAGCCACCTGTATCAATGATTGTGATGTGTGTAATGTGATTCGTTGCACCCAGAGATCAAGAGCATAGATCCAGCAACCCCGTCTCTTAGAAATTCGGTTTACATAGCACTAAATAGTTTTCCCAATTACATTGTGCTGAAAAATGTATTCGTTGCCTTGATTGTGTTCAGAGGCAACTCTTTTCTGAATGAATGAAATGCTATATACACCCCATGGGAGACAGGGTGGATGCAGGGCATATAGAGTGGTTAAATGCTAACAATCACATTGTGTCTCTTGATAGTCACTGCAGACCTTTTCTATATTAAACTAGACCATGATCTTTCGCTAACCTTAACCAAGTACTACCAGTGCCTAAACATAAGCATAAAACATGTAACATGTGCTGTAGTGGCAACAAGTGGATATTGTATTCCAAGATCAGATATTTCAAAGGAGAAAATGAAATATGTTGTCAGTCAACAGTTAACTGAAATGTTCAATATCAACATTTTTGCAACTTGTCAGATACATTAATTAACAACATTTCCTCATTATGTTAATAGAAAACCTAATCTGGTCGGCATTACATGTCCTTCGCAATTTATCTGCTGTTGCAAATTACTTGTATATTAACATCATTTCTAGGAGACAAGGTTGAATCCAATACTAAATTGAGAGCTTTGCCTTCAGGCTCAGCTCTCTCTTCACCATGATAGTCCAGTAATTTTGCCCACATTAATGCACAAGTTACATTGATCTGCCTGGCCATCTCAGGTTCCATCTTACCCTAACTCATAGACAAGATCCAGAGATAACTCCTTCATTTGGGGAAGCAACTCATTCCCAAGGGGTCATTTGTTGATTTGCTCAAATTGTTGGAATGCCTTTACTCAAAACCTCTTTGTCCTTGTAACGTATCTGACATGTAACCTTTCCCTATAGGGAATCTATGCTGCTGATTCTGGTCTGCTGATCTTACAATTGGGTTTGGTTACAGGTTCACTTGGTTCTCTAGGATCACTAAATTCACTAGGTGCGGTAAGACGATTGGTGGTAGCAGACTTTACACAAGAGCAATAGGACCTCCAGCACACACAAAAAACACACACACAACCACTGACTAATAGAAAAGCATTTTTATAAGCTTCTTCTGATCCGTATAATTTCTCTGGTATATTTTCCTTTTATTCCTTTCCTTTAGAACCCAAATTAGTTCCACTTTACTCAAAAATACCATGGAGTTAGAAGCAAATAAATGTACAACCAAATATACAGTATAAAGATATTAATAACAACTTCACGCTACATACAGAAAATGCTTGTTTGCGACAGTGATTGGAGCTATCTATGGTGGCTTCAGCCACTTCAAAGTTAGGAGATATCTCCATGTGATGCAATGTTAAGGAAGGTTCACAGGCTGTGGGCTTCTAGGTGTTGCCAGCAGGGTCTAAATACATTTTTTTGTGAACTCTTTTTCTGCCATGGACCACAGGTCGAGGGTGCTCCTCTGCCAGCACAGCGGCTAGTTCTTTGTTGTGTGGTGCAATTTGCACAGGCTGTGAGGCAATGAGTTGCTCCCCAGGTGGGACCAGGAGCATAAACCAAACTTCTTCACAGCCTCCCATCTCTAGTGCTGCCGTTTCTCAGGGATGACGTTGTATATCTCACTCGGTGCTTGATGCAATATATCTGTGGGGGCACCATTCGGTTTGGATTTACACACTCAGGTTACATTCAATTTCAACCTCGAAAGCATGTGGTTAAACTATGGGACCTCAAGACGAGTGGTGCTCAGTGGCATGGCCACTTGACTCCCTTTCGCCCAGTCAGCAGTTAGGTCAATACAGCAGTTGCTGTACGCACGGATTCGGACCCAGCTGGGAGTACATCACATCTCTAACAGCCTTTGTCTCCTGGTGACTGATATCGAAGCCCGTTAGAGGGAGTAGCATGTACAAAATAGAAATAGTAGTTACAGGATGTGACTACTATACTTTCAGTGATGAGTACGTGCATATCCCTGTAACTGCGGGCCCAGCTGGCTCCTTCTTTATTCCCATTGCTGAGTTCAAAAAGGAGATGATGTGGTTGATACCTTCTTATTGGGTGACGAGTGCAACGTTCTGTCTCAGGGTGCCGAGGCCGAGCATCGATGGGGTTAACCAATAGTGAAGCCCATTAGAGGGTTATGCATGTACAGTACTGAACTGAACTGCAGTTACATCCAGTAGTAACTATTTATCATATAATCAGATGTTTTCCTGTTTCCCTGTCTATGATATTAGTTTACATAAACAACCCTTTATAATAACTGCAATAAACATCTATCATTTATTATTATCTATTATTTTCTTTTCTTTTATGTCTGTTTATTAGATTAAATTACCCAAGGGATACAGCTCTTGTAAAAAACTGCCTTATAGACTTTTGAGAAGTTGCCAAATTTTCTAAGACTTCAAAACAGTGAAACCCATTTCCCATATAGCTCAGGTCTTCCTCTAGGCTACTGTAGCTCCAGTGACAAGTGAAAGGAGAACTGGTGGTCTCCAAACAGCTCTGACCACATCGTAAAATTCTCAGCCATAAAGAGCAACTGGCTACTCTTTCTGACCCTGCAAAAATAGAGGCAAGGGTTCAGAAAGTGGGTGGTCCCCTTTATGAATGTTCAAAAGAAGAGAAAAGTAAAAACTGAAAAAAAGAGGATTCACTTGGACAAGCAGCCTGCTCCTCATCAGCAGCAGCGGGGCTCTTCATGTCCTTCATGCCATCCGAACCCACAATCAGGTCAGTCTTCACTGCTGTCAGCTGACTGATTCAGCAGCCTGGGAATGTTGCTGTCGAAATGTGAACATAACAGTCATCTGTAAATGTACTTTGGTCAGTTTTTCATGTAGATGAACACACTGAAGTCATACACTGAGAGGTGAAATGTACAACTCTGCGCTTATTACAAGGGCTGCTGACCCTTAGGTATCGCCCTGCCATTTGCAAGCCGACCATTTGAGCTTGCCAAATTTGACACAGCTGACGCAGGCAATAAATTTGAACTAGTTTCCCCACCCCCTTTATCCATAATGAGTGCTGACCTGCAAAGCCTTTGAACACACACACACACACACACACACACACACTCATGCAGACATACCAGCAATCCTAACATGATAATCATGGGATAAAGTTGTATTATATGATGAAAGTCACAAGCAATCCACAAAATGGTAAATCCACCATGGTAAAGTGTGAAAATGTGTAATGACGTCTAAAAATGTGACATCGCAGGTCAGATTGAGTGTGTGAATAACTAAAGAGGATATATAAGAGCTAATGGGTGGCAGACAACATTGTCAGGGTGACCAGACTGTGCAAATCCCCCTGAGTCCCAGAGTGCTGGGATGTCCGACAGGTGAAACCCAAGTTGCTGATCCATGAGTAAGACTCGCCAGTTGCTGACAGGCTCTGACTGCTTCATCTGCAGGCCAAGAAGCTGGGAACATGTCAGACTTCAAAACTAATAAAGTGACTCACACAACTGCCCTTCTCAGAGCCACGGACACTGAGAGAGAGGGAGGGTCTGGCGTGGGGGGGGTTACGAGGGGTGGCGGTAATGAAAATAGCTGGACGTCCAGCTACACCGAGGCTACAGATTCAGACAGGGCCCAGCATCTGTGTTATTTTTAAGGAGCAAAATGTCACTGAGCAATGAACATGCTCAAGGCGCATATCTAACAGGGTTAGATGCAAGGTCACGCCAAAGCCAGATCGCTTTCTAAAGACAGACGTTGTTGTAAATGGTAGTGACACAAATGCTACTACTTTGAAGTCGTAACGAAAGCTCCTGAGAAATTGATTGTTAATTGTACTGGTATGTGCATATGTACACATTTCTCAAACAATAATCTATTTCCATTGTTATATGTATTCATGGAAACTAGAGATTTGAAGGCATTTAAAGCCCCTAGACCTAAAGGAATGCCTTCCTTCAGTTCACGTTATTCACAGCTTGATTTGTTAGTAAGTAATTAGCTGTATTGGCGTATTGGAGCCATTTCTTGACCATCAGAAGCTGGGCGCAGTGACCGCAGGAAGATCCTCAGAAGAACTCATCATAAAGTTGTAGCTTTGCACAGCACCTGAACAAATCTAGGTGATTTCAGACTGTACTGGCAGCTAGCTTCTTTAACTAACAAACTACATCATGTGAGCTACACAATTGTGAAACTGTTAGAAGGTGTATTTTCACTCTTTTGATGGAGGCTAGGCTAAATACTTCTCGGACCAATCTCTTTACTGAATGCACAGAAGTGACACTGATATCGACTCCGTCATCTAAGTTTTAGGAGGAAGTAAACATATTTCCCAAATGTAATCAAATACTTTCCTACAATGAATAATTTAGTATAATAACTTGGGAAAGCTGTATGTACCTTTGGATGCCTTTCCGTCATGTCCTAATTTATTATGGCACTCATACTATTATTTGCTGCACAACACAGAAGCAATAAGACAACAGAGTAACATTATAAAGGTCAAATATTTAACATGTTTTTATTATTCTGATTATGCCAAATTAGTTGCAACCTCCAACATCCTCACAAAAGCCAAAAAGGGCTTTTCTGTGGCAAGAGATAAAAGCATGCAAACAATTTGACCTCTGAACACTACCATTGGGAAACTGGCCATTTATTAGAAATTAGTTATGGATGGAAAAACATGTGACCTCCTGCTCCCAGAGGACACATCAGGCCATTATATTTGACTGGCTTGAGATTTCAAGGACTCATCGATAGCCATTTCCAAGATTTATTCTGTCATCAGTTGACAGCAAGGCTACAGACATATGTCGCTGATGTCACTGGGCCTTGCAGTCAAAACACATCTTGGACTCCAAAGGAATTCTTCAGCGAAATCCTTTCAAAATAAGAAAAAGATAGTATGTACAAGTGAAGCCAGAAGGAAGGTTGTCTTTACCCGAGAGGAGTAACCAACAACGCAACATCAATGATAATCCTGTGTAGAGAGAGACATAAAAGGCCACCAAACACACATTTTAAATGTTACAAACATAAATGGCTGCATTTACATTTATAGCGCTTTTATCCAAAGTGCTGTACAACTTGCCTCTCCTTAACACACACAACAAAGGCAGAGAGCTGCCTGCCCATCAGGAGCAACTTTGACGTGTGGACAGGATAGGCAGGGATCGAACCGCTAACCCTGCGGTGAACAACATTTTATTCTTCGTTGCACTGATAACAATACTAACACAATTTGCAAAAATAACACAGAAATAATCTGATCAAAATGTGTTATTAGATTCAGTTTTGGTTGATGATATAGGTTGTATAGCTATAATAAATAAACATGATGTAAACTGCATCTTGTCCATTTAGTGTGAATAATGCTGACTGGACCGTATCTCATTTTAAATCAGTCACTAATTTCAGCCCCGTGCTTATATTGCTAAACCCTAATAAAAATTATAATTGGTTTCCACTTATTGTCAGCATAGTGAAACAGGACCACAAACCTAAAGCCAACAGTTAAAATTGTTATTATGATGTGCGCTGATCAAAAAGAAAATGAATTCCTTTTGCTTTTCTGATGACTGCTTGTGAGTTTTCTGATTTATTCCAGCCTAGCATGGGGTGAAGTGCCAAATGTTCCACCGCTGGGTGAGGATTTACACACTGTCAGTCATCTTTTCTGGCTGCCTCTGAACGGTTGAATCAAACTTTATTCCAGCGTTAGACATCCTGTTTAACCCTAACCCTGGTATCTCACTTCATATACCACATCACAGGATGCATTTGTTTAAGTCTGAATTTGGTCAAAGTGTTTTTTTGGTTCAACACCCTCAGAATATAAAAGCCTCCTAAGCTTCACAGCTTCTTTGACATTAGTATTTCTTGTCCCCATCAGTGGTTTTAAAACAAAAATATCCCAGAGTTTGCACAATACTCACAACAGCCATTATGGATATTCCTCTCTGCACATGTGTATTAAATAAGTGTTTGCCTACGCAGAAGTACATATTTATATTTATTCAGATGGAGATTTTTCACAGTGATGGTTTCTTTGCAACATCACTGTTGCAGCAGCAAATAGAAACAGAACATAGCAAAGAAAATGGATTAAAGGTCTAAGTATATACATGGCTGAATGTATGCATATATAATTCCAAAAGGTACATCATGGAAATGTGTGATTTAAAAACATATACAGGGGTGATTTAACATACATATTCTATAATATAATATATAGAATATGTATGTATGCATTGGTCTGGTGAGAGCTGGGACCCACAGTAGCGAGTGCTGGGCTTCAGTCCCAGCTGGTGTGCAGCAGTGGAAGGGGCTTGATGTGGGGCTGCAGCAGCTGTCTGCTCTCTCCGCCCCTTCCTGCTCTGATCTCTGCTCTGCAGTTCACACCTGATCAACAACGACTGCACTTCACACAGGAATTTTCCATTTTCTATTTTCTGTCACCCTCCGCAGGCTAACCCCCACCACACAACGGCCCCCAGACCAACGGCAAGACAAGTGTTGTCCTACAACTTGGTGGCTGGCGACAGCAACACCCACACCAGCCGGGTGACTATTTCAGGCCTGCTTCCATGACTCAGTTACTGTGGAGGGAATGGAGAGTCACTGGTCCTCTATTGTTAACTAAAGCCACCAATGTGATGGCTGATGAAAGACAGTGAAAATGCTATCGTCAGCGAGGAGACCGTATGAACTGAACTGAACTGGACCAAAAAAGATCCCGGTACCCTAATTCAGCAGTTACATGACATGATCATCATATGTGACTTGGATATTTTTATAATTATACACAATGTCTATAATATATCCCTCTGTCAAAGGATAAAAGGATATGATTAGAATGTGCTATGATTAGTCTTTTGGCATGAAATCTACTGGAAACTACAATTCACATTAGCTTAAATGGTCAGTGATTATTTCCAGTTAGCAAGGACTGTCTTCAGCCCCTATGCTGCTTATTTAAAATAAACACCAAATACTTTTAACATGTTTTCAAATGTGAATATATTAAAATCATTTAGGATGAAGGAAAGGGCGTTTTGTCCGAAGGCTAAAATTTCAAGAAAATGCTCAATTTTCCTGACCACCGAGATGGGAGAGCAAAACACAACCCTCATATAAATAATTCTGTCATTTGAGTTGTGTTAAAAGGCAAAAAATGGCTTCTTTGTCCTTCAGATATGAGGACTTGTTGGCATTTCCAGCTGTTACAGTATGTTAGTGGGATGAGGAAGAAACTGTTCTTCACATGTGAACTCGCTGTGTTTGTATGTATGATGCATTATATTTCACAGGGATTGTTGACAATGTGACATGAAGCAGTATCTCACCAGGTAATGCAGTTGTTTCTCAGTGACTGAGTTAAGTGTTGTGGGTGAACACAACGCGGCCCTATTACCTGGCTGTGACCTCCACGGGGGCTGCCATCAACCCCTGTCAATCTCTCCTCGCATCTCGCCTCTCGCCCCTTGTTCCTCTCAAAGGCTCCTTTACAGCCAATGAGGGCCGAGACTCAGTGGCCCTGCTAGCTCCGGTGCTGGGGACGAATGCATGGAGCCACTCAGAAAGCCATCAGTCACATGTTCCACAGACATAATGACATTAACAAACAAGGGCTGGTGTTACTTCAACTAAGAGGAGGGGAAGCTGCCATCTCTTGGTGGTAGTGCTGATGTGGAGATCAGCTGTGCGGTGCCTCTTTAAGTTGGGATAAATTCAATGTTTACACAGTAAAACAATCTAAGAATCATCTCTATGAAATAGCGGAAATACTGCAAAGCCAACCAGGCAAGTTTACCTAGAGTGATGGTAATAAGTGTCTAACCCGTGCAGAAGACGGGGGGGGTCAGGTTGTCATGGTGGGAGCAGTGTAACAGGACACTTTCAAAGACAGCACTTAAACACTTTAAAAAAAAAAAAACACAAGCGTCTCTTGTTTCTGCTCACCTGTGAAACCACGGCATCAAGCCTCGAGCAAGTCGCTACAGCACCCACCGTTGTGGCTGCAAGCACAGAAGTGGCTTTAACACGCCAGCATTGGTGGTTAGCGTGCGAGCTGCCCTCCCACATCATCCCTGTAGTGTCTCCATTAGGCCCTAACAGGACAGCATTAGTGCTCTCAGGAGGTTGGATCTCACTTCTTGAGTTGCCAGTGGTCAAGTGGCCTCTATCTGAGGGTGCTCTGATAACAGCGTTTGATGTTGTTTGGTTGAGTAGAAAGCAAACACTGGTGGGGGTCAAATACGTTTGCAGTAATGCCATTAGCCCACTCAGTTGGGTCACAAGTGCATGAAGTAATAGTAATAGTCATGGCAGGCCTCAGCACACCTTTAGGCAAGGACTAATTGCTTTGTAATTACACCATAATTGAGTGAAGCTGTTTTTCATGATAACCACATCACCAACTTGGGGAGGGTTAAGTGCCATGTGTCTGATAATTGCCATATTAATTGATAACCGAAATCAACATTAATTTAGACATTTCTCTGTTCTTTGCGGTCCCTCTGGAATGAAATAAAGTAGCCCTGAATATCCCCCAGAGCCGCTGGTGCAGACAATTCAAATGAGACCACATAGGTTCTTGCAAACATTTATTCATCCAAATTTCCTGATCAGAAAGTTCCTACAGAGATGCAGGCGGGAGGATCAGCTCCCAGCAAGGTTCTCAGGTTCAGACAGGAGGCATCAGCAGACTGAGGGAGCAGTCAACAGCCGAGCAGAGATAAAGCCTGAGATCTGACAGCGGATACGGTTACATGTTACTTCTGATAGCTCCTGGCATTCCTGAGAAAATGTCTGCCTATACCTCACTTCAGCACTCCAGCCCCCTCTCCCTCCCTGTCTCTCTCAGGTTGACAGGCTGAGCAGCAGACACAGGGGTCCACAGCAGGGTGCGTGTGTGTGTGTGTGGAGGGGGGGGGGGGCTGTGATGGACAAGCATAGCTCCCAGTATAGCTCCAGTCACACTCCAATTCAAACAGAAGCAGCTCTCCGCTCTCAGGGCTGGCTGGGTGCAGACAGCAGGTCAGTCACAGATAGAAAGAATCAGACACCCACTCCTGACAGTGTTTGTCTTTTACACCGAAGACGAAGAAGATGTACGAGGTGAACCTCTCATCCATCATGGCTGTTAAGAGAGAGAGGTTTCCGAATAGAGTATTGGTGTCTACTCTGGCAGTAATCATAGAATATTAAAATTGAAAGAGCTTTACTGTGTTTTAGTGTGTGAAACGACGTTTGCTTTTATAAAATATTACTTTTTATAATAAAGGTGGCCTTTATCTCAGGAGAGCTGGCTCACCCTGGAGTGACGATCACATACACCAACATGCATATCATTTAGTCAAAGTACAGGAGGGAGATTTCTAATTCCATCGGGGGGATAAGTGCGCGCATTCACACCAACACATCACTGTTCTGACATCACATCATGTATGAACTGTATCTGCAGGCTGCTGTGTCCACACACACACTCACACGCACCTACACACACGCCAATCCTGAACTGTAACTAAAGTGGTTGTAATGCAACACTCTGACAAAGGAGTGATGAGCATGTCACCTCCAGATAGCTCTGCAAGTGAGTGTGTTTATCCTTCAGAGCAGGCTGAACAGCATCTTTGGGAGCAAGACAGGGTTGATGTTACTGATGTTTAATTTATAATAATAATAATCGGCCAAGTACTGTTTTCCCAGTAATTTCATACATGTCAAGATGCAACTGGCGTTGACTGGGCAGTCACACCACATGATATGTCTCAACTGAAATCCTGATTATCCTGATGTTTTCCAGATTAGAAGCTCTTCAACAAGAGACAGAGATGGGCCGATCTGCAGAACTGTCTTTCACACAGATGACGGCACTAAGGCTACAATGCAAGCTTCACCCCTCACTACTATATCAGTGCAACTGGAGGTACTGTTGCAGTGGGCGGCAGCAAAGAACGCGGGCTGTTGCATCAGTACGGGTTGTTCTGGGACTGTACTATTCGTAATCTGGAAATGTGCGGCGCTGGCCAATCAAACACTTGCATTCCAGGTAGAACACCTGGTAACATGTATTGTAGCAAAGATACGATTATACAAAGATAAGGTTATACTGACAAGTGTTTTTATTATCTTGTCCACCCCAGATATATCAGTGGGGCTAGGCTAAAAAACACCTCTCTGTATAATACAATACAGTACAACAGCAGCACAAACATCCAAACATTGGAAGGCAGGATTTATTGCAGGACTGTTGAATAAACTGCCAACTGAGTGTATCTTTTCATAACAATAAATTTTTAAAATAAAAAAGTAGACTCAGGAAGGAATTTCCATTAAAGTAAACAAAACCTTCACCATGCACTTAATCTAATTCTGAAACAAATATTTTAAAGCTGTATTAATTTGTATTTTCATACTAACAATGGATCAAATGTGTAATGTGAATTGGCAAAAATGTTGTTATTTGGAAAAAAAAAGTGTAGTGTAAACCTTTCTGAAGATGTTTACATGTGGAGATTAATGAATATCTTACATTGCCTTTAAGTGAAAAAAATGTATTGCAAAATGATCAAATAACATCATATTTTATATCATGGAGGGATTTCCATAATATTGGCAGTTGATAACATTGCTAATTGTTATCCAGTGTTTAATAAATGGTTAACACTACCCGCCAAACCAGCGCACTGTATCAGTCTAGCCCTAGACCAGAAGACCATAAGAAGAACAAAAACTAAAGTGACTGCTGCTGCTCCATCATTACAGGCACAATGTCTTTAGACAAGTTTTGCATTTCATGTCTTGACAGCTGTTTAAGCCTCCAGAAAAGTGCAGAAAAGGGAGAATAACGCAGGAGAGTGGTGAAATCCCCACACGTACACACACACCCTTTTTAGCACATTCCGGAAGCCGCCGATGAATGACATCCTGTGAGGTACTGTATCTGTCAGGACAACCCACCCACTGCAGATGCTGACCGCCTCAATACACAAGTGCACCTGAACCGTGAAAGGAAGGTGAAAATTAAGTCTACTTTGGGGCATTAAAATAAAAAGCCTTTGGCTTATCTCCCGGCTGGAACGATGCCTTCCCCTATCTGACACACAAGGAGGCAGGGAAGCTGCCCTGAATGGGAAGCAACATGGCCCTTTACAAAGACCTGTTAGAAACAATTAGTCCTGAGTGCCAGGGTTTTGATTTGGCCGTCTAATTGCCAGTTCAGGGTTGAGAGAGTGTGTGAGGTTGCTGGGAAGGCCGGGGAGCTGTGAGAGCCCTGGGGGAGAGCCGCTGTCACACAATAGCAGCCTTTATTTCACATTCAGCTTCTACAAAGTGGGTGTGCTCAAAAGATTTAATCCCACATTCAGACCTGACAAGAAAAGTCATTCATATTGAAAAGGTGGGTACAACACTGTTTCAGGTGCCTCCCATCTACTTCCCACCCTTACCCCACCCTGCCAAAAAAAACAAGGGGGGGGGGCACTATTATAGAAGGCTAGTTTTTCCTCTACAGATGTACAAGGTAGAGCGGGAACCTGATCCTTGTCAGGATCACCTTTGAATCCTTCACTGGCTCTCCTCTCAATGGGCTTTCTTTTTCACAGAGGCCAAATTGACCAGGATACCATTCCTGACTGCAGTGTAAGTGATGAGTGGCTGACACAAATAACAGTAGGTCATGCATGTAAAAGGATGGGACTGTGCTACAGGATTACAGGAACCTCATCCACGGTGGTTAGAGTCTCATACTTTCACCTCCTAACACGGCTGGTATTTCACTCCCCACCCCCCTTTCTGTTTCAAGAAGTCCGTCCTCACATACCAAATCCACCCCCCTCCTACTCTTAAATATCACCTGCTTTCTGCTCCTTTAATCACCTCAATAGGCATTCCTTCATGCAGTTTACAGCAGTCTGTCGTGCCCAGGTAGAAGGCCAAAATTCTTTCAAAACAAAGGTGAAGCAGTTCATACAAGCTCTAACTGCAACCTCGTCACTGCACGAGAAGAAAACGTCACTTTAATTACATGCCTGAAACAGGTAGATTAGCAGATTGAAGTATAGAAACCAAAAGCATTGAATGATCTGTAGATTTTCACCACCCAGCGTTTCATACAATTTGGGTCTTATTTTTGTAGCTTCGTCCTATAATAATAATAATAACAACGTTGTACTAACCAGCTAATTGCCAAGATCTGTGATAGCAGCAAACAACAGATGGCGCAAGAAACACGAGCAGTCAGTAATTAGATCGGAAAACAGCGGAGGTCTTTTTATTGCCATACGTGAAGTCACACATACACACATGAAGGTAACACACACATGCAACTGCGTCCCACGGAGGAATTCTTCTTCTGCCTTTAACCCATCCCTGCCATCCTTCCTCCTAGTGAGGCAGTGGTCAGCCTTGATACGGCGACCGGGGACCAAGTCCAAGTGCTCTGCCCTGTCTTGGTCAGGGACAAGGCAGGAGAGCAGTCTGTTCTTCTTGCATGTTTTTCCTTGGGGTTATACAGTATATTTGTTATGAAGGAAACCCCTAGTGAGTATGGGGAGAAGATGCAAACTCTACACAGGATGGGGAATCAAACCCAGGACCTTCTCGCTGCGAGGCAACTGCACAACCACTGAGCCACCGTCATAGTTTACATACTGACTTCCTGATTCAGCTTTGATCTATCATAGTTCATATCATCATAGTTGCCCTAGTTGCGAGCAGACTCCGAATCCCTGTGCGGGACCCTATGAGGGATTATTACCCACATATTGGGCGCATTCACTTTGAGTTTTACCACCAAATTAGGCAGAACACATTGTGGTCCAAAAACCATAAACCAATGTTAGCTGGGATTGGTTCCAGCCCCCCCCCCCCCACGACCCTTTGGGATAAGCGGTATAGAGAATGAATGAATGAACATTGTGGTCCAAAAACCATAAATAGTGAATTTTTTTACATCCACGTTTGCTCTCATAACAACATTGCTCCATAGCTCAATTAGGGGTCAGAAACTCCACAGGGTACCTTCCGTGTCTTATCACATAAAAGAAAGAGGCAACATTTCAATTTACATACATTTACTATTTCCTTACATGTATGTGCGAACCGTCATCAACATATCTTCAAAGTGAGCTGGCTACGCTGAATCACCATTGTCACTGACCGAATCAGTAGCTTTTATCAGCGGAGCTCTGATTCACAGTATTAAAAAGAATCATAATCTGATAACTCAGTGAACTATTAACCTTATACACAACAGTCTATAGGCTAGATTTGTAGAAAATTTAGTGTGACAATTCAAATCAATTAAATTAAATTGTATTTATATAGCACCAAATCACGAAAGAAGTTACCTCAGGGCAAAAACAGCCTGAATTTTGTACTGAACTTAAGCCAATCAGAATCAGTGCTGAACGTTGGACCGTATGACCAGTGATGTGTTCACTTACCAATGAACCTACTGAAGTGCATTTCATTGGTGATGTGACCGCATAGACCTGAGCGAACGACATAGTCAGTGACTACAGAACTGAACCAAACAAAGTGATTCTCTACCCTATTACAAACCCTATTTGATGTGCAGTTAAATGACACGACAGCTCACCGTTGATGGTTGTCATAGTAACTCAACACACTTTCACATGTTTTCCAGGTACATCGCAGTAATAAATAGTGACAGTCAGAAGTGAATGAAAGATGTGTAAATAAGGTTCATGCTGAGACATTTCATCTCTGCAAACGTCTGCACACTTCCAAAATCTCAACTACGCATTGTGCAGACCTGCTCGTCAAGCAAGCTGATGTGTTGGTTCAACTTCTGTTGGGTAGTAGAGACAAAAAAATAAAATTAAAAAAAATAAAAAACAGCCCCGCAATCATCTCCAAACTGCCCGTGTGCATGTTTGCCAACATGCAGCTGGTAAAAGCATGTTTCAGCCTTCACAGAGTTTGGTTTGGCTGCATGTGGGGACAGGGATATCCATCACTGACCAAGATTATAGTTGGTGTCCTATGGCCACACCCAGAATCCTATCTGTGTGAGCTGGCTTTATCATCTTTGGAACTCATGAAAAACAAATTGAGGGATCACCTGATGATGGACTCAAATCTTGGGAATGCACTCTCTTCGATGGCATCCCAAGCCAGAGACGGTTAGAGAGACTGAAAATGTTGTGTGCTTCTACTAAAATGCAAGTAAAAATTGCAATGAAAGAAATACATTCAACCAATTCTCATCCTTTGTTTTGTTCATTCATTAAGTCCGATATTTATCTGCACATCGGCACAACAGGAAAAAAAAACCCAACAACAATCACCATGCCGTGAGGAAAAATCTCTTCGAAGCCTATGAATTGATGCCGTGGTTTCCAAAACTTCGGGAACTAATGATTCAAATCAAGTAGTCTGGCTAAACTTGTTTATAACCCACCTAATGGTCTGACTGCTCATGTTTCTTGCTCCATCTGACTTTGTTTTAGTGATGCCACTGTGTTCCCAGATCTCAGCAATTACTCTGGTGGGTACCGTGTCATTATTACTGATAGAAATCATGGCTAAAACTGCACAAATATGCCCCAAAGTGTAATAAACAGGACTTGTCCTTTAATTTGCAGTCCCAGTACAAACTCCTGATTAACTACTAGCCCTATTAGTTGACTGTAATTACATTAATGTCACATTAACACTTAATTGTATCTAAGGAGATTCGCAGCCAGGTTTACACTCTGTGTTTTCCGGCAGGCCATATGCGCCCCAAGGTGTGCTGTATTCACATTCATCAGAGAAAACCCTAAATTTCTCCACCACCTCAGTCGACAGAGAAGGTCACTTCAAAGCAGGGACTGAGTCACAGGAGCAATAGAAGCCTGGGACCGACAAATGCACCAGTTGTAAAATTTAACAAGGTGTGAATGCCCTCTGAGTGCCCTGGCTCTCCAGTATGCAGGGGTAGCCTGTGGAAGTTCTTAGGGCTTGTGGTACACTGCAAAAAATGTTGATTCCGACCGGTTGTTGTTTTGGCAGCCCGAATGAACCACGTCTGACAATCCAAGTCAGTAATGCACAGTGGGCATGTTCACCCAGGTGAGGCGGAGACACCAGAGACCAAATCACATTTGCATTCATATATCCATTAATCAAAGCATTTGGTCTAATTGACGTGTGCTCTGATGAAGGTTTTGTATATTGAAAGCTTGGCTAAGTGGATGTTAGCTGATCAGAAGAAAGGCTCAAGTGATTGCATTTAATCATCAATGCACATATTGAGCGACATAATTAACGAGTCCATTGTTATCGTACAGAGAAGATCGACTGTGGAAACTCAACCGATACTCATCCTCAGGAGGAAGGTGGCCCTGGCTACCTTTTTGTGGCTATCAGCTGAGTCAATCACATTTCTGTGTTTACCTTTGATGATTGACCTGATTTGATTTCACATCAAGTAGTTCACAAGTGCAGAATGAATGAGATTAGTATTTTGCAGCCATTAAGAGCAACTCATTATTGACTTGGCTTTAAAAAGAATCGCTGCTGTAGACCACTAGATGCCATCACTATTAGATAATAATAGTCAAGGAAAACCGCAATTTTTTTGTATTGCTCACAATAAGGCGCTATTTTTGTTGCACACCTTTTTGGTTTAAGAGTTATGGGTTTGGTCTGTTTTACGAGTTTAACTCCATGCTAGCAGCTCTGTCAGGCAGTCATGCTCATTGTAAAGAAAACCAAACTGCTCAATATATTAAACAAATGGAAGCTCTGCCCCGATGACGGTGCTAGATGAAAAGTCAGGGGATCACCAAAGTTCACAAAGGCCATGAATGTGCGAAGCAAATTGCATGGTAATCCATCCAACAGCTGTCGAGGTATTCCACTCTGAACTATAAATGCCAATCTCATGGTGGCGCTAGAGGAAAAGTCAGGGGAATGAATGGCGTGAATGGCTATACAACATTTCTTGGAAATCCATTCCATAGTTGTTGAGATATTTCGGTCTGGGCCGTGGTGTTGGACCAAACCGACAGACTGACATTAGCAGGAAACATCCTGGTTGAGACCCAGTCCACAATGTGCTGTACATACAGTAAAATCCATTTTTGCATAAACCTGGCGAGATCAGAAACAAGTGGTGTGATTTTTCTCCACTGACTTTTCTTCTAGCACCACCATGAGACTGGCATTTGTATTTCAGAGTGGAATATCTCGACAGCTGACTTCCGGAGTGCCCCCACGGGTCCTTATTTATATCTACGGTAGTCAACGGCGGGAGACAAATACTTTTTTCATCCCATTTGAATTGTGCCATGAATTACACATATGATGTTTGTCAGTTTAAAAGACAATGTTGCAGTTCAAGAAAGTCGCAGTTTGTCGTAAAGACAGTAAAGTACCCTTCAGTTTTGTGTGTGAGACCGTTCAGAGAACTACATTTCTCTTCACCAACACCAACATGGCCGTGAACGTAGCGTTATCTTACCTGATGCGTAATTCATGGCACAATTCAAACAGGATCAAAAAATAATTTGTTCCTCGCCCTTAATTTCCTCACCTTCTTTCCCAAAAATGGGGTCTACTGGTGGTCCACTGGAAGGGGAGGGACTTCACCTCTCAATTGCAGAATATGTCATGATAAAACACAGTCTACGGGGGCCGAGAATGGCCGTGCTTGCACATATTTTTCTAATGCCGTTATCTCACAAGTTAATTATTTCGTTATCTCGAGAAAATGAGCTTTGTTATCTCGAGATAAAGAGATCATCAACCCGTTATCAAAAGAAAACAAAAAATCGTTTCCCGTTATTAGCCTACATATAATGTTTATCAGAGATGACGGGGGCCTGTAGCATCTGCTTAATCTGAAAAAGTCAGATCAAGAAGTATCCTAGCAATTATTGATCATGGCATCAGACTGTACGTCAATCAAGGTCTAACACACACACATAGACAGACAGACAGACAGACAGACAGACAGACAGATAGATAGATAGATAGATAATTAATAAGAATAATGATACTGCAGATAATATAAATAAAATACTATTAAAGTTAAATATATAAACAAATAATACGCAGACAACATCAGTCCATCGGTCCTTGTCATTAAGGAGAACACTATGAGATAAATGAACTCATTATCGAGAGAAAATTACCTTTGTTTTCTCGAGATCACGACATCACATAACACGTGCATAACGGCATTAAAAAAATATTTATTATTTGTTATTTATTTTTTGACTATTCTCGGCTTCCGTATGCAACAGTAGCACAAGTAGAGAAGAGAAGTCAGAGAACTAACTCAATAATGTCAGTTATACAAGCAATATAAATATCCAAAGCTTGCTAACAAACATTAGTCTATAAGCTATGAGTCATACGGGACCAAGAAATGCTGCAGCAGCAGACCCTGAGTATATTGTGTGTTATTGCTTATGAACCAGCTTTCATTTGTAAGAGGAAGAATGTGTTATTCCTCCTTTTAAAGGTTACATAATGTCATCTTGGTTTAACAGAGATATCTAAACATTGACATGTTGAGGTGGACTTCTCTTTTTTTTTTTAAAGTGTTCACCCCCTTGTTGGGGCCGGGGCGGGGTTTTTGGCATCGTAAAAAAAAGTGGGCTGTTTGCACCCCCGCCC
>JAVQJF010129912.1:0-21548 GCA_036023855.1 Gadopsis marmoratus
CACACACACACACACACACACACACACACACACACACACACACACACACACACACACACACACACACACACACACACACACACACACACACACACAGAACTAGGCTTTCTCCTCTGTGCTTCAATAATTGTATTGCTCTGCTGGCTGCCAGTGAGCTCTGCCTTCTGTGGAGCAGTAAATCCTCTGTGCTTGAGCCCTGTCTGCAATCTGGGCTAGATGTTAGCTGTGGTAGCATACTGCCCTCTTGTGGTAGCCCTAAAGACTTCATTTGAGATCTGCTGACCATGCTGTTAAGTCAAAGTAAAAGCTGGATTAATGTATATGTAAATCTTCAGCAATGCCATGTTCATCAAATAGTTTGCCATTACTTGCTCATATAGACTTTATCTTTCTTCATATGTTGAATGTGCTGTAGTCCCTGTCGGCGGTCACAGTTGATGAAAACGTAGAGCAGAAATGCCTGCGATAAAGAGCACTTGTGTTGGACAGTTTGTGGCTTTTATCTTATGTCTTTGACAACTATTGTAATTTGGGTGTTTCAGTGTGCAGCATATTGTAATTACACAACAATACATTTATGACAGGTCTAAGCATGAATATGGCCTCATCATAGCCGCTCAATGGTATGCAGTTGTGTCTGTATTGAAAGTGGCAGGATGAATAAATAGCTGTCATGTATGTGTTTGTGTCTTGTCTTGTAGAGGCTAATGATAGTGAGGACCCACCCTCAGCAGAGCTGCTCCCCACCAGATGGTGGGTAATGTGGTTTGCTTTAGCTGCCCACCACGCTCACTCTAATTAAACAGAGAAGATTACATTAACACGGACTCCCACTCAATCTGCTCTTCCACTGAGCATGGCCATGCACTGAAGGCGGGGTTGGAGATCAGAGGTGGAGGGGTTACAGAGGTGATTGTCAAAAAGAAATTACATGTTTGCATCAAAGATTAATTACTTTCTTAGTAAGGAAGTGAAAACTGGAGAAGGTTAGAAGGAAATGCTTCACACCAGACGGTTTGATCCAGCTAGAAAAATGCTGCTGTTGATTTTCTAAATGTCCTTGAAAAGGACACTCAACCCCCATTTGCTCATTAAGCAAATTATAAGGAGGGGTTTGATTGGACAATAAAAATAGATCATATCATTAAGAATGAACAAATCAATAAACCAATCTGTTAGTAAATATTTCATTGCAATCGATACATGGATGAATAAATAAGGTTAATGGTAACAACTAAATAGATAATACATGGTGTAAATGAATTGGACAGTACATTTAACCAGTCAAAGTCAGTACTTGATTTCACACATAAAAAGCAATTGCTGTTTTTTTTAAGTAATTAAATGGGGCTGTCTCTTCTGAGATTGAAGTTTGACGTACTCATTATTTTTATTTTTCAATTTAACGGCTCTCTTATCATCACTCTTGAGTCTGTGACGTCAAAACCTTGCTTATACGCTGTCAAATCTAAGAAGTGCTCTCATTGGCAGCGGAATTTGCTGACGGAAAGTGTATCTTTGAAAGTGGTTGAAGTAAATGATGTCTCCTGCCAACAAGTTCAGGAGTGTAAGTTTGGCGGCCGCCATCTCCCACCACTTGTTGATTTTGTCAGTGGTTCCCAACCTTTTTGACTTGTGACCTTAAAAGACAATGCAAGTCAACTTGCGACCCCTTTTCAATGGTTCCAGATGTCTAGAAGTTGTGAGCTCTACATGCAAAGAATGATTTTTGCCTTTTCACATTCACAATGTACTCAGGCTACTTTATGGTAAAATGAAGAAGGTAGAAAACCAAAGGAACACATTGCACTAGTGTGATAACCTGTTAAATGCCAAAGGCATTAGGCATTAACATAATAACCATCATCAAAAGAAAATGTACGGTTAACGCTGCCACTACTTGTAATTAAAATGTCTCAATTTCACTGTGCTGTGCAGGGAGCAGTTGCAGACCTGATGCGCTGATTCTTAGCTCCTTCCACATCTGGGATAAAACACAGGCCAGCTGTGGCTCTGGCATCAGTGCCATCAGGGGTCACCACAGAGCATGGAGTGACTCCAGCTGTTTGCAAGTCGCCCAGATGACACATAAACCCCTGTAAACATTTTGAGACTGTGGAGGTTTGTGGCAGGAGCCAATAAACCGTTAAGAGGGATCGGCAGCATTGTTTTTGGCCAGATGATGGGCAGGGCTATAGCAGCTGTAAAAGTGAAATGTTCTGGTTAAATTAGGACCGCAGAGGTTGTAGCGAGGAGTTACACCATACACCAGAGATTCCCAAGAGATGCGTGCACTCTGGGGTGCTTCTGCAGTGGCCATTTTATACATGCAAAGACTGAAGCTCAACTGATTTGAAAATGACCCATATATTGTCAGCTGTCACACCTGAACACCACGTTGATATTGCATGAAAACTAGTTAGTAAGCAGGGAAACCTGAACAGTTAGCTAACAGTAATGGATAAATGGTTAAAACGTCCAGCTTAAAGTACAAATGGAACCTTGATCAGACCAGTCTAACACTGGCCATTCAATTGTATGAAAAAATAATAATATCCTAACAGTATCCACATTTACATAATCAATTGTGTTACACATCCAGATTAAAATCAGTTCCAATAATTGTATCTGGATCATGACTGGTGAATTCATCTACAAGCAGCTGTGGGGGGGAACATCAGACAAAAAAGGTTGGGAACCACTGCCATTCAGAGTTTCACTATTGAATGCACACGGCTAAAACAGTAGGCAAATGAGACAAGATGCATAAAATAGTAACTTGTTTTATTCTTTTTTTAACCATGCCACCGAACACTGACGCATACAGAGTTGTGCCTGAATCCACACTGAGAAAACACTTTCACACACTGTGTTACAAAGCTGTAATGAAGAGGGATTTTACTGCACACATGGCAAGAAGAACAACCCTGATTGGATACCAGGTCGAGCTTTGATCTGGCCCTGAGGTAGACAGACATTGACATAATCTAAACAATGCTAATCACATCCTTCTAGGACACATCAAATAAAAGGACATTTGCATTATCACAACATAGAAAGATCAAAGAAAAAACCCTTTCCAAACAAAAGTGCTCTATTTCTTTTGGTCCACCAAGGAAATCCATTTATAGTGCATGTTCATGTAGAATAGATACAGTGAATGTGTGTTTTCATGGCACTGAGTGTTGCTGGCTACTTAAGAAGGCATTGGTAATGCCCACAGATGCCAATATTTGCTATACACACTGTTTTCATCCAAAGATCTCAGTCCATTGTCACTTTGAAGGGTACGATTAGATTCCAGTTCCAAGCAATTTTGATGTAAAAGTACACACTTGTCTCAAAGAGTTATCAGCCACTATCACAGTATGTTGCTTCCAGTTGCAATGTTCAGACAAAGTGGATCTACATGGCAGTCTATCTTTAATTAAGTAACAACAAACAAACACCCAGAAACAACTACCAATAGCACAGACCCATGTACTCAAGCACATCAATGCTCTACTTATAAAAGAGGCACAAGGGAGGGATCTTAATCAAATCAGAGACTTATAAAAACACACACATTAAGATGTTTCTCAAATCATACCAAATGTAAACAGATAGCAAATTACTGTAATACAAAAATACAACATGTTCAAATCTATAAGGCCTGTGTTAGGCTCACATAAGGGAATAACATACATGACAGTTTGTACATTACAGCTACACTACAACTGACAATTACCTGCTCATAGTGATTCAATGTCAGAATTTTCTTCTCATGTTGTGTAAAAAAACAACTTTTCATGTTTTCTTCAATTTTCTCCTAGAAAATTCTGATTCTGTGATTTTTATTAGACATCTATATATAGAGTTCATGATAAAAAACTACACATAAAAGCCATGTCGAGGCTGTTCGCATTTTTTTACACATTGTTTGACCATTTAAATTGTGACATATGTTAGAAAATAAAAATTATTGATGGATGAATAATTTGCAGTAGGTTTAAAACAGTGAAAAGTGAGGAGAGGTAGAGCTCGCTCTACTAGAAATCATCCCAAGAGACAAAGACTGTGTGATGAAAACCAGCACATATTTGGTAACAAACAACGTATAAATAGCAAAACCTATTACATTGCAAGAGAAACTCAAATTGTAAGCCAACTACCTCGAAACAAAAACACCCACTGCAAGAAAGACAAAGCAATTAAAGAGATCAAGCTTATGAGGTCAAAACGTGGCAGCCATTCAAGTAAAACATGCAGAAAATAAACTCCAAAATAAAAATCCAACAGCAGAAGAAAACTGAAAAGTCACAGGAATTCAGAAGAGAAAATGTTGTATAAGTTATGTTGTGAAAGTTCAGCCAATCGAGCCTTCGTGGAATTATTTTCAACATCTACTAGACAATCATAGAAGATGACTCAGGTTGCCTGATGGTTTAACAATCAATCAAAACTGCTACACATACAGGTCAGCAGTCGCAGCCATTGTGGCATTGATTTTAACCACAGTGGATCCATTAGAGATACAGTTATTATCAAAACTGTGTGTGAGGGAGAGAGAATGTGTGTCTGTGTATGTTTGCGTGCACTAGGGCTGAAACAAAAAGTCATCAGGAAACTAAATGTCAACAATTTTGATGCTTGTTTAAGTCATTTTTCAGGGAAAAGGTGCTAACTATTCTCAAAATGCTTCTCAAAATGGGAGAATTTGCTGCTTTTTTCTCTTTTATATACTTGCAGGTTGAATGTCTTTGGACCTTACTGTCGGTCGGACAAAACTAAGTATTTGAGGATGTCCCCTCGTCACCAAAATGTGACTATTTTCTGACATTTCTCAGACTAAATGATTCATCACTTAGTAGTAAAAATAATGTAACTGACAATGAAACTAATCATTAGTTGCAGCCCTAGTGTGTACAGAAATTTGTACTCGTGCTTGTATGTTGTCAGGTAAGAACCTTGTATCTCCCAAAATGGCGACTTCCAACTTCCCACAATCAAATTTTTCAGTTCTTCCAAAAAGTGAGAATTATAGAGAAACATGTCATCTTTCAGCATGAAAAATCAGCAACACTGGAGTTACGCGGTTTTCACCCAACAAGGACTGTGTGTGTGTGTCTGTGTTTGCGTCTGTGCGTGGGGTCCAAGTCCTGCTCAGACGTAACAGACGTACAAGTAAGTCTTTTCTATCCTCCAGTCCGCCGGCACGTCCTCCGGTTTGTGGCCCTTCATGTGCTTCTGCATGGCGGCCAGGCTCGGGCAGAAGTCCTGGCAGATGGTGCACTGGTACGGAGACGCTCCGTTGTGAGTGCGCAGGTGCTTGATCATAGCTGAGTAGTCTCTGGACCGTTGGTGACACAGCTTACACTCGAATGGCTTCTCACCTGAAAAATTCAACAAAACAGCATTAACCTTGTAGACCCTGAGCCAGAAGGCCTGCCAGGTGAAACGGGATTCACCTCTACTTCAGTCCACTGTACTTGTGGTTCTGCGTGTGTGTCTGTGCTCTAGGATTAGACCTATATCGGTTTGCCTTCAGTTTGATATTAGATATTGGCCAGTCGGCGTCATCCACCGCAAATACGACAGAGTTTCTCTCTGACCTCAGCGAGGAATAAGATAGCAGTCAGTAAAATGGAACAAAATGTAGACTTGTTGCACATTTAATGATTAAATTAAATGGTTTGATTGCATTTTTATATGAAATAATTAAATTTAAAGGCACCCTTTAAGTTTCCTCTACCATGAAATAGCTTTAGAAACTGATAAACATCTAAATTTAGTGGTTAGAATTGACTGTTTTTAGTCTCAATTTCAATAAAAAAATTATGCTCTTTATCATAAATGCAATTTTGTTTACTCTACATTTGAGAGGATACTTATTATACATGTAAAAATAAAAGACCAAAAACATAAATGTATTAGTTTGACTCTCAAGCTAATTTGAGTGAAGACGTAAATCTTTGAAAACAGGTCACAAATTTATAGTTGATCCTTTTTTTGTAAGGATACGTAATTTTCTAAAACAGCTGTTCATTGTAGGTTTCAGTAAACATTACTCAAACAGGAGTAAAAGTAAATTTTTGAGGGACTATTTTCAGCTGTGTATTAATACACATTTATTGAGTCTTTACGCAGGACAACATATGTGGGATTGAGTGTACTGCACTACAGTGGTTGTGTTGCGACAGAACATGTCACCTAGTGCAACAGTGTGGCTTATTTTGTGTTTTGAAATAATAATGAATTAGAGTTTGTCAGTGGGATCAATTCGTTGTTGTTTTTTGGGCTTTTCATGGTATTTATTGAAAGAAATATACAATATCACCCGCCTCCTTTTCAAATTTAAAGATATTGAACGACTGTACAAAATCATCCCTATTAGCGGCACTAACATATCCAGAAGACCCTGCTCTCGTGTAAGTCAGCATGCATTTTCGTCTTTGAACTCTCACCTGTATGTACACGGTAGTGTGTTTCTAGCTGGTGTTTGAGACTGAACCTCTTCCCACAGCCGTTGCACTCATACGGTTTCTCTCCTGTGTGGATGCGTTTATGGCCCCTCAGCGTGCCGTCGTCTCTGAAACAGCTCCCGCAGAATTCACACTCAAACGGGTGATCGCCTGAAAACACAATTATGTCACCACAGCAGCCACAACACCAACACAGCCCATTATCTAGAAGCTAACATTAAAGGCAAACTTTATCCTTGGCACGACATGGCATGGTGCATATGTAGCTGCATAGGTCAAATAGTCACAGAGCCCTTTCTGCACATGCATATCAAGCAGGGAAATAATGTGCTTTCAGACGTTGCTAATGTTATGACATAGGACACTCCTCTTGGCTGTCTGCTAATAGATAATAAAAGTCCTCAAGGCATGTGCTGCTCTGTTCTCTATACTGTAGTTAATCTATTTCTCTCCTAGGCTGAGGATTTGACTCATCTTCAATGACCTATGTGCCTCATTATCTCAGTGTCCACAGCAACAGCCAAGTCAGAGGATACATTGCTCTCCTCATTACAGGCTGATTCTCCCCAATCCCCCACCCCACTGTGGAGCAGATGACATTTACAAAATGTTACTTCCAAGCAGAATGGCATACAAACAAGATTCGCTGCCATGGCCAAAACTCCCTTAACTTCTGTCTCTTCACATCAATTATGTATTTCTCCTGTCTAGACATCAAGCCATCGTGACAGCTAGGAGTGTTATTTAAGGTAAAAGAAGAAAGGGGGACATCTTTTCAGTAAATATCTCTCCGTCTCCTGCGGCACTAAGACTCACCCTCGGTAGAACACACAGACAAGTCATTTCCATTTGCTTTTCCTTCAATATTTATTTGGGTTTCCTCTATCATTTTGGGTGAACCACACTAGAACTGACAGCCGTGAATTGCAGAAGCCCAAAGGCTGTATAAGAACCCAAAATATAAACAGGATGAAATTGCCCAAAATATGCACCGGCCATAACGGTACAGTGCTGTCAGAGAGGTGAGTCATTGTATAGAGAAGGGAAAAGGAGGGTGGGCGAGGATGCATGCAAATTGACTAAAACCTTAAAGCCAGTAACCTAAGGAAATTAACCCATATACAAAAATAAATACAGCCGTCTTGGTCTCTTTTCCAACATATGCATGCATTTGACACCACATGTGACCACGATGATTGTGCAAATGATCCGTCTCTTACCCGTGTGCGAGCGCAAGTGTCGTTTGAGGGTAGTGTGGCTGGGGAAGGGGCGCTCACAGTGGCTACAGATGTAGCTGTGCATGCCTGCATGGACCTCCATGTGCTGCTGCAGGGCCTTCTGGGTCTGGAAGCGCTTCGCACACAGCAGACAGAACACCGCCATGTCAGTCCCTGGAGAACGCACAAGACACAGACACACAGTTATTTCAGTACCATACACAGACAGGGCCTTAAGTGGGGAAACTGGGTCACTTCAACTTTGTGTGAGTCCTCTGAGGGAAAAGCTTCTTTCAAAGAGCAAGTGCCTCTACCTAAACTAACTCCCCTAAAAGCCCATTGGCACTTTCAACTGTGAGTCTTTATACGTTCTATTTTAAACCATGAAAGTCATTGTTTTCTGTAAGAATTTCCCACACAATGCACAGCATGCCAATCACACAATCAATGGATCCTTCCTGGTGTGTTAGATGTGTAATTATTCTCTTCATTCCCCATCAGGAGTCAGCTCCATCCTGTGAAGTCCTCTTTCTCTGTGCTCAAAGAGCGGCTGATAGTAGCTCCACCCTAAATGATGCCTACACTATGCGCTCTGTGCAGAATGTTAAGTAGTGATATCAAGCCATTAAAGGCAGGACTGCAGGAAAAACACAATCCAGTTTAATCCTGTGTGTGACCTGGCATCTCTTTGGGGCTGCTTTCCTGTTGCACAGAGTGTGGAGAGGAATACAGATAGAGAGTCGCTGGCAGGGTAGCTCAAGTCAAAATGTCTATGTGAAGAAGATCCATTGGCTGTCATACAGTCAACACTTGATCTACAGGCTGTGTACGCCAGCACTCAAATCCATTCTGGCATCCACACCGATGCAAATTCATACATGTGGCAAGACTGAGGGACTGGTTAATCAGCTGCATTGGACATAATGTGCATGTCCTCGAGAGTGAGGCTTTAATGTGAGATTATGAGGTCCTTATTTCTCTGTCTGCTCAGGTTGCAGATCATTTACAATGCTAGCAGGTCCCATTGCTCCTGACTCAGATTCAATCTGACATCTCCAGCGGAGGATCATTAGTAAACAGAGGACTGTGCCAGCACTTCATTGGAATTCAAGTGCGGTTGCTGTGTCGCATTTAAAATGCAGTCTGATGAGGTCCACTAAATCAAATCATTTGTTACTGTTATTGAAGTGCCTTGAGGCAACTGGCAATTAAATTGGAATTAACGCAGGGAAAGGGATACAGCACACTCATACTAAGAGGGAAGAGTGTCAGACACTTGCTTTAGGTTCTATGATGTTAACAGACAAGCCTGTTCAAAGTAGAAAGAACAAGAAACAAATCAAGCAAATTCACATTTTCAGGGATAATTCATAAACATTCACTGTGTATTGTTTACTAATCCATGTGTCACAATTTGTTTAAACAAAGCAAGGTGCTTTTTTACACTTTGCATTTCATGGATAACTATAATTTGGCATAGAAGCACAAAGCCTCTTCTTTGAAATTATGGGGCTTCTTTTTGAACCTAGTTTTGGAAATTTCCCCCCAAAACAGCACTAATAGAACTGATCATTCGTAATCATTAACAGAAAGAAGACGGGATGAAAGGCATTCCCTGATCTTAACAATCCTACAGGGAGGCGATCCGGTGAAATGATCTGCACCTGTTCAGAGGCTTTAGCCTGTGGACTTTTGCACAAAGGGCACACAATGAGGTTCAGGCCCTCATTGACCAAGCCCATTAGTCATAGGCTCCTCCGACTCCGACTAACCCCTGTCTTTATGCTGTCGCCTAATGACCAAGGCCCTTTCTCACCCACGGATCACAATATTTTAGTTGAAGACAAAAGACCCTCCTTTCTGAACGCCTCTGCACCCTCCCTACTCCCCTTATCCGCTGACCATACAGGAAATCTTTTCACTGTCTTAACCAGCTTCACTTTCTGTCTGAGTCATACCTAACTAAAGCCAGATCACTATGCACTGTGCAACAGTGGAGTCTGGATAATGATCTATCTAAAAATGGGTAAAGACATTGAAGAAGCACAAAATGCAGTCTCTGCATGACCTGTGATGCGGCGCCTTGAACCATTTTAACTAGTTTCTCTGGTAATATCTGCTGCAGCCAGCAGGGGGCGTGCTTTCTGTTCCGATGTGTCCAGGTTAGTTTAGCTGCAGGCGGAGCAAAGCAGAGCCCTCAACCAACTGAATAACCTATTATCCACCTTGTAGATCCTTCAAAGCTACTTTAATCATCCTCACTTCACTCTGTCTTCTTTATTAACTATTGTATATTGTAAATGCTTGTTTCTATGCAGCCTGCGTACTTTGTTCTGTGTGCTCTGAAAGTTTAACGTCCCAGTTTCTTTGTGGCAGTAAAGCGTTACTCCCTGACACACTCGCAGACTATTGCAGATGTATATCCTGATCCTTCTGTCATGAGCAATACTGAAACTTGAGTAAAAAAATATGACAAATATTCTGTCACAAGAATCGCACTCTTGATCTCAGGTTGACACGCGATGACAACAGCTCAGCAGTCATTTTCAGTTTTATTCTGCGCAACCGATGCTGAAAATAAAAATAACAAATAATATGTTGAAGTGTAAACAAAAACCTTTGGGGGCAAGGAAGTGTTTGTGAGTGTTAGTGATGGCATTTCGCCTGGCTGCGCTCTGTTAACTTCTCAAACAAAAAGGATTTGCAGTTGTAGAGTTTTCAAGTAAGCTTTGGTAATAAGTGCAGAGGAGCTTCTTTATGGGAGAATAAGCCCTAAAGTTGGCTGTCATTGCCCCCTGCTTTCTCACCCTTAACCAGACAATGGGTTTGGGATTTGGGTTTTAAGGCACAGGATGACCCCTGACCCTTGGCCCTCAATGGAGTAAATACCATGTAATCAATGGTATTCCTCAAAGTCTGGAGAGTTGACTGAGCATTGTGTTTAGTGGGAGGGAGCCAGTGGGAATAATGATTTACTTTCAAGCAATTCTGCTATGAAGCCGAAAACATAAACATTTACCGTGTGCCTTATATTACTGACCTGCTTGTCTAACGCATTAGGTTGGGGCTTCAGGACGGTTTGAGGTTATTTCAGCATATCTCCACTAAGGCCATGTGTATGCTCATGTGATTTAACATGGTCTGTCGTCATGCATCTGCCACTTATTCAGTCCAGCCGAGGTGGGAGCCAGCCACGCTCTCACGCTGCCTAAGAAACAAAACCATGTGTCTAGGCAACCAGATAGGATCATGGTCCTTGTTGGGGTGAAGTGTTCAAGCTAATCCCTTCATTCACAAATAAGCGCAGCCTGTTTCTTTTCAGGCAGCAAACAAAAGTTTTCCCACCCTGAGAATCTGGGAGTAAACCCACTGCAAATTGAACAAGAGATTGTATTCAGTGACGATCCGCAAATCTGTCTAATTTCTTCTATGTTAATCTTAACTCCAGTCTCCGAAGCCTACCAATTAAACTGATTGATTTGTGAATAATATTTGTTGAAAAATATGGAAACAAAACACTTAATTTTAACTGTAATTTAGCAAATAATTGGCATTATTTTAATAAATGCTGAAAATGAATATGATCTATTAAGATATTTGTTTCGGTACATTGTGACAGCCAAGTCGAAGCTAAACAGATCTCCTATCAAAAGGGGAAGGAATTTCCCACAGATTTCACAATTTACAATATTACATCATGGCTGATCATGTCCACCAGCTAGAGTACACTATGTGAAGACACTATAAACTATGTCCTAAGGCCCCTGCTCGGTGTGTATGCTCACTGTCTGCTGGCTCGCTGACATCACCCAGTTAAACATACACAGTCATGCAGGCTACATTATGTGCTAGACCTCACACGACCCTGTGCATTCATGCTACTGTATGCGTTCATGCAGACAGCTCCCTGTAGATGTGGCACCTTGGGAAGCACACATACAAATGCTACAGTACCTTAAACAACCCCAGGCGCTCATCAGTAGACTGCTAATCTACCCGAGTGAGGAACAACCGACTTAATAATTAATGCAACAAGAGATACGTTGCTCGTGTTTAACTATCATTCCATGGAGCGGTTCATTGAGGTCACACTCTGTTTCATTCGCCTCGATTCGTAGAATGTTTACAGTATTTTCTCTAATATATTTCACTTAATGTGAAATGACAAAGTGTCCCGGGGCTTTGTGTATCATGACAGTCAGTGCAAATAAACACTGGGGGCACAATGGCCAAACAGAGCACAGTTCAATTCAGTTTAAGTCTTGTATGAATTACGACATACGGTATTAACAGGAGGGTGCAGTATGATGACGGACACGCAATTAGGCGAGCTAAAAGGTCTGCATTAAGAGGGCTGCATTATAAAGCCCGGGCTGTGTCTGAATGGACTACAGGACTGTTTAATTAGGGCTCGGACAGAAGGTAATATTATTCACTTGATGAAGCAGCCTGTAATGTGTGGAAACAGTGCTGCTGCTGTGAGTACACAAAGGCAGCGCTCTTATGGCCTTTGCCTTGAAGGCAAGGTGGCAAAATGGCCAGCCAGCATGGTTTCAAGCACATGCAGTCAATTTCTGTGCATGCTGTAGATAAGCTACAGTCTTGGGTTTCCAAAATTGAAAGCTCGGTGCCCCAGAGCCTTGACTTGCTCTGATGAAACAAACCCCTTTGTTGTGAGAGCAATTCGGAGACAGATCCATTCTTTTATTTTGGGCACTGACAAGTAGGTCAGAGGAGACTATGACAGTGCTGTGGTGAGGAGTAAACAGCAGCACATGATGTTGTTTTCCTCTCAGTCCTGGCATCCAACACCAGCAGCAATCCTTCCTTGCCCTCAGGGAGTCCTCACATACCCCCTACCTACTTTCCCTTCCCACAGCCCCCCCCCCACTTTGATCTCTAACTTCAGCAACCCACGGCCATTCACCTCTGACATATCAAAATGGTTCAAGAGACTTTCACTGTAGCCTGTGTTGCCAAATTGCTTCAGAGTAAGGTCTCCCAAAAGTAGTATTTTTTCCCCTCCAGAGTAGGTGGACGGCAGTGTTGCAGCTGCTGAGGTCTGACAAGTGTTAATCTGCTAAAAGGAAACTCATTTGCCTCACTGGTTATGCCACATGGCAAATTAAAGCTAATGCTGCACAGTCGGCACCAAAGTACTGAAAGAGCTAGGTTATATTTATTAAATATAAATCTTTGAATTGGGTTGAAGTAATGTCTTGATTTCCCCACAAAACCTCAATGCAGCTGATTAAATTACCTGTAGCTGAAGTCAGTGTAGTTTGTGACAGTAAAAAGGGTCATGCGTCACAGCAAACCAAGCTGAGATCATGACAAAATGAGAGAGTAATGCCCTCCTGTACCCAGATCTGACTACGCTGCCAAGCTGAAACCGAGCTCTGGATGTTTACAACTCGGGGAGATGAGGGTAGAAACTTCTGGGCATCGTTAACACACCTCCATGTTCACATCCATTAACTATTCATACTGTGTGTGCCACCTGGAGTTACAGTTACATGCCAATGCTCCTGAGAGGGTTATCACCTTTCTCTGACAGTAGCAGAAAAGGTGTGGATTCAGACACCGTCAGGCATATGTACCGCCTGACAACAATACCGTTTTTTTTTCACAGTAGGAGAGGTTTGAATCAAACACGCGTTAAGTCTTTCTCACCTCAAGCTAATGGGATAATAGAGTAAAGTGCCACTTCACTACAAGGCATTAAACTTCTTATCAATGCTTTAAAGATCAGTATTAAGCTCTTATACTAAAGAACTTGCCAGGTTGTGGGTTCATATTTAACTGATAATATTAGTTGGTGTGTGTCTGACATTTATTATCATTATTATAATAATAATAATAAAGTGGGGAAAAACTGGGTCATAAGTTATCCACTTTAAAATGAACTGCAAATAACTTTTATTTTCATTACCGATTGACCTGCCAATAATTTTCTTATTAAAATAAATTAATATCCCAAAAATATTTAATTTGACAATATACACAAATGAAACAAATGCAGAATTGGAACCAAACACAAACTGGCAACTGCGAAATGTCCTTATATTTATTTATTGTTATGGCTTATTACTGATACATTGATGTGCATTGTTTTATGTCAGCTTGTGTGGTGAGATTTAGCATTTGTTTTATGTATCTTAGATAAAGTTTCACCTGACTGCACAACAAATTTCCACTCAGGGATGATAAAGTTGAAGTTAATAGAGAAGTATTAGTTGCTATCAATAAGGTCATTATTGACAATTTATAATCCCCCTATAACTCTACTCTAATAACTTTTGGCACCAAAAGTAATGACACACATCTTGATAATAGTATTTAATAGGCTATCCACTTTATTTTCCCTGTTTGATATATTGTCTTCTCTGTCTCTTGGCTGCTTGTTTCCCGTTTCCTCTTACTATAAAACACTTGCCATATAGGTAAAGTTTACTTGCTTGCTACTTAATAATACAGAAGTCTGGAATTGATTTAAAAGAAGAAACAGACTTCAGCTCTTCAGGCAGGTTGTTCTAAACTTTAAGAGCCCAGATTGCAAATCGCAAGTCACCATCCAGGTTTGTGTAGCTACTTGGCCGAAAAACCCACAACTTCCAAGAACGAAAAAAAACATTGGATGAATCTTGATGCCAACTGTTGATACATACAAACATGATTTTAATTTGAGATTACTGAAAAACAAGAGGTGTTCATCTTGTTGAGTTTGTGAGTGTAAGGTAAATAATTCCACAGGCGCTTTCCAGCAGGCGGTGAGGATAGTATGTCTGTGAAACTGTAACGCTGGTGCCCTAAAAGCTACGGCTGTGGCAAAGAGGCATACAACGGGTCTGGATGCCAAGAGATATTAGTGGGTGATATGTGAGAGGGCCTCCCACCTCCCTGTTGATAAATTATGGAGTATCATGACAGGAACAGTTTAACCCAGCCAGCATGACAAGCAAGTTTAGACCCATGATCACAAGTCCTGTAGTCACGGCTTGATCGACAGCTCGATGCATGCTGTCCAGGTTAAACACTGTGTGTGTGTGTGTGTGTGTGTGTGTGTGTGTGTGTGTGTGTGTGTGTGTGTGCACATGTTTGTAAAAGTACCTGTGTGTGTTTGCCTGTGGGCTTCCAGAGCATCCTCTGAGGAGAATGTTGCTCCACACTGATCACACACCAGCGCCTCTGCAGGAGCTGTAGATAAAATCAAATTTATAAGAAGGTATCTTGATCAGACAGTAAACATGTGCGTTTGTAATTGTAGAGTAAGTCAGTTGGTTTAGCATTTAAAGAGAACTGTGGAAAAAGCAACAGGAGGAACAAAGGCGTCCTATTTCAGAAGTCACCAAAGAGCCTCGCTTGTCACACACTTGTGCTTTTCAGGTGTTAACACAGAGTACAATGGAGCAGAGGAAAGTGCCATAAAAACACAACTCGGGACCAACAAAAGCACCAGACAGGGTGCAACGGCCCTTCTTCTTGACAAAAAAGAACCGAGCTGAAGAGTTTTATTTACCGTGCCCTGTTATCAGTCTCTGAACAGTGAGCAGACTGTCTGCCTGAGAGGCCACAGAAGGACTGGGTGTTCTCTCTACAGCAGACGCTTCCCGCCTACGGCACATCCCTTTATAAAAAAAAACAGTTCAGAGTCAACACCCCAAATCCCATCGCATACACTGTAACTACAGTTCCCAGTTCACCTTTGGAATACCCTTGTCTATTCTGATGAAGACATGAAAGAGACAAGTATGCATACTGCTTGCAGAAACGTTCAATCCTTGTTCTACACTCACCTCACACCTGCACAGACAGACACATAGGACGGATATGCACACACACGCACACACACACACACACACACACACGCGCGCGCACACACAGCTGTTTGGATGTGGGTTGGCTCTCACAGAGATGTAAATCGGTTGCAGATCCATACTGGCCCAGGGCTCATTCACTGATCTATTTTCTGCTCAGCTGGCTTTAAATGAAGTTAAAATGACTCATTAAAACACCCACAAGCTTTGGGAACTCTGAGCGCTACAGCCTAAATGTGGTCCTCTTTCAACTCTTACGATGCCTCTTTACACAGACAGACACTGTGCCACTGTTCCCATTGCGGCACACAAATAACAAAAAAATCCCCAATCTGTTCATTTCTAAAAACAACAATTTTTGAAAACAAACTGTTACGCGTTTTGGAGCGGTGCGTTTTGTGACACGGAGCAAAAATAAAACTTGGTAGCGAGTAGTCTTTATATAGTAGTAACACTAGAGCAATGTTGTAGATGCTGATGTTGTGTGACACTGTCCAGTGTGGTGTGTTGTGTTGTGTGAGATTGTGTGATAAGGGAAGAAGAGAACATAGTGCATTGTCTTGTGCAGTCAAAGGCACGGAGTGTGCTCTCATCCATAAACCATCAAACTGTCTCCAGACGCGGCTGCAATCGTCCTCCATCAAAACACTTTGTCTGGCATACCAAAATAAGAGCCAGCATCGAGCTGAATACCAAATCAGCCCATTAGAGCAGTGGAGCACTCGCTCCTTAGCAACCAGCGGGATCTAAGGCTGCTATACCGAAATACACAGTGACAAAGAAATGAGATCCACGTCTTTTTTTTTTTTTGTAGTATTATGGGTTGACACATTGGGATGGGGAGAGTTTATGCAAAAATTCAAATTAGGTTAAAGGTGCCTCTGTTGTGGATGTCACTGCGAATTGAAAATCAAAGCGTGTTGTCGAAGGTCTGAGAGTAATGCAAGACAATACGCATGCTTAGGGCTAGGCAGCGGCTATAGAAGAGGAAAAAAGGGACGACTCAGGTGAAGTTTAAAGAAGCAGATTCTCTCTCATCTGTCAGCAGTATGTCATTCCCGAACAATCCTCAGAGAGCAGGCGGAGAGGACAGGGACCTCGCCACGTCTATACACATATTCCAACTGAGGTTTCTGTTTTAGTTTCATTTTTAGACCCTAACCCCCCCCCCACCCCCCATCTCCCTGCCCCCTTCCTCTATTTTGGATAAAGTAGCTGGGAGAGCAGTCAGGTCTGATTAAGTCTGCATTTGGGTACAGTGTGTTCCTGGACACACATCTGCGAGCGAGCCATCACACGCGCTTCGGAACACTGGCAGAACACCCAGGCCTGCCGGCAGCTGATGATGTCATCACTCAGAAGGGGCAGAGCTGGCGAGCTGCCAGAGTCTCCGGAAAAAAAACACAGAAACGATTTAAACGGGGAGAGAGACTAGAGAGAGACACAGACCTAAGCATGGAAAAGAAGGCATGATCCAAGTATTCGGAGCAGCACTAACTGGTAGGAGGAGGAGGAGGAGGGCTGTAGTATGAACAGGTGCATTTGAAAGGCCGCACTATCAAGAGGCTTCACAAGCACTGAATACTCTGAGATGAGAGTGTGAGAGTTACTAAGTACCTGTGTGAGACAGCATGTGCATCCTTAGTCGCATGCTGTCCTGGAAGTGTTTGCCACAGTATTCACAGCCGTGGCCCTTCTCCTCGTTGTGCAGCCTCCTGTGGAAAGACAAACACTAATGTGAGCGTGTTAACAGAGCGACAACGCACTTGCGTAAAAATAAAACTCTCTCGTTTCTGCGCCTTTTTTCCCCCCTGTAAGGTCTCCCAAACCCAGAAGCATCATTGTCCTCGGAACAAGAAGAGCATGTTTTAATTCCGGCAAGAATCCCTCTCTGAATGCAACATCATTAGTGTAAGAGGCCCTTGGAGTTGTGAATCACAACGCATGAATGCTAAAAGAACACAGACAATAGGATATCTGGCTAATTTCAGAGTGCAGACATACGCGTGCCTCCACCCGCCAGCACTGCAAGACACTGGGCATGCACACAAACACACACACACACACACACACAAACAATTCTCCTGTAACTGCAATGAAAAAGAAAAGAAGATGATTCGCCGAAGCTCCGCCGGCAGCAAAACCTATCATATCATATCACACACATCCAAGCATGCAAAGCATCTGTAGCGTTATCCTTATATCACCCCGCTAACGGCAGAGAAAATGGCCACAAAAGAGTAAAACACACACAGTAGATCTTCTCAGATGTAATTTAGCACACATGAAGTTAACATGTTTAGGAAAAAGGATCATTTTGGAGCTACATGCTCAGTTATACTGACAGTTTCTTGGCTTTTTACATTAAGTTTGAAGATTTGACTCACTTTTAAAGATTAGACTTTATTTGAGTATTCATGAGACTTAAGAAAGCTTATCTTTTGGGTTTCCTGATGGCCGGGCAGTCTGAGGTCTCAACCATGTAACTGTGATGTATATATTTCCTTTTTTCTCTCCAGTTAATTATTTAATAAAAGGCAAAAGCACAGAGCGTCCTGGCGGATGAAGGGTTTAAGGGGCTGTAATCACAATGTTCTGAGTCCAGCCAGGGATGTTTGTTGCATTTAATTCCAAATCTCTCTCCCCTCATTTCCTGTCTGCTATAATAGGCATAAGACATAAAATGCCCAAAAATATTTAAAAAGCCCAAAACATCTTAAAATATGCTGGCATTATTTGAATTTCTAAAAAAGGATACAATTTTACAAGTTGATTACTTTAAGGATACTGAAATAGTCTTCAAACATGCAGAATATACCAAGAATTAGATTTATTAGCAGAGGTTTCAGTAACCTTTAACAATTACCTGAAATACTTTACTGTTAATTTGTAATGTCAGCCACATTGTAGGTATTGCCTTTAAAAAAAACTATTGCATATTTCTAATTTTGGAATGCAGTTTCTCCATTTTTTTGTTCCTTTATTTTACTAGGATACTGAAGCAGAAATTCAAAGCAAAATGTTTATTTTCTGTAGGTTTACAGGCTATAACTGCCAGGAGACACTTCTTTAACAACATTAGGAAATGTCAATCTGCAGACCAGGTGTGTGCTCAGTGACCTGGTTACAGACCTACAGCAACTTCGTTACATCCTCAAGCGGTGCCACCAATGCAAGTCCTTCAACCTGCAGACATCCACCTGTCTACATGAGTAAGAAACGCGCATCACTAACTATCCCACAGGATACTCTGTTTCAGCACAACTCTGGAGTGGAACAAGGCTGAAATGTCAGCCACAGGCACGGATAGGGAAAGACTGATCCTAATCATGGCTTAGCTGCATATTAGGACTTTTGGCGCACAGATTGTCTTGTTTCTAATCATTAGTGATGAGTCCATCGCTGCCAAGCACGCACAATTATAAACATCTGCAATCAAGTTAATGAGAGTGGTCACTGAGCTAGTCGGCAACTTTTTGTGTTCAATGACAAAATCTAAACCGACAAGCTTGTAAATAAAGGAGAAATGAACAAAAAACAACAGAGCGGGTCATGAAGTAGAAGTTATCCATCATCTAGCTGAAGCGTCCAGCCCAGTCCCTGCAGAGAGGCTCCTCTCTGCTGATGCAAAGGAATGCATATCAAATAGGCTGGGAGGCGGCCTGTTGTGTGAGGCACGCTTCTGCACAAATAATCAAACAGAATTTAGAAACTGAGGCTTTGAAAATAACAGCGTTATGCGACACCAAGGCCTCCTTATATCAAATCCCTCACAAAGACCCGATTCAAAACTTCCTGAGACGTCTCACTGTTACAACATGAGTGCAGGTGTCCCTGAGAATAAATTAACATATTTGCTGTTGCTCCTTCCAGCTTTAAACTCTCATAGTATTTTAACATGATGGGGGGGGGGAAGTCCTGGAGCCCAAGAAGCACACGTGCACATCCTTGCATCTTGTATTAGACTCAACACGCATTCATCTGAAAAAATGTTGCGCAGTGAGTGGATACGAATTTTCATTTTGTGTAATTTTCCATTACTTAAGAGACTAAAATAGATATCGATATAATAGATTTAAAATACAGTGGATGTTACCTGTGTTGCTCCATGGCCTGCCTGCTGTGCAGCTGAAGCCCACACTCGCCACAACACTGCTGGCCTTGAGCCTGGCCCTCGTGCCTCATCCCTGCTGCAAACTGGCCCAGTCTGCTTAGGAGCTCCCTGTGCAGCAAGCCTTGGTGCAGAAGGCTGCTGTAGGCCCTCGGGTCCAGCGGCACGCCCAGGGACGGGGCCACTGAAACAGACACTGGAAGCATCCCCTCCCCTGTGTGGTTGGAGGACACAGAGTATATGGAGGCCAGATGTTTCTCAGAGATCCCGGGGAAACAGTCAAGAGAGTTCCCCACCACTTGTCCTCCCTCTTCGGGGCCTGTGTGCAGCTCTCGAGCGCTGGTGATCACGCTGCCTCTCAGGGGCGTTCCCGGGCCCTCGTCCCTGGGCTGGTCTGACATGCAGCTTCCCTCCCCAGTGCTGGAGGACCTGCCCTCACAGCCGTTGGCATCATCCACCTGCATGCTCTCTGATTTTATGCTTCTGGCAGGATCCAGGGATGAGGCCTGGGATAACTCTGCACTGTGACGCCGGGGCTGCTGGGAACTCTGCATGTCGACCTCCGTGTCCGGCTTGGGGCTCAATTCAGGAGCCGCCTCGGACTCTGGCCCAGGAGAGCTCCTCTCCGTCATGTGGTACAGCGCCAGGTGGTGTAGGGCAGTGGGAGTGGTGCGGTTGGGTCCATCCTGTATGGAATGTTTCTTGGACATCAACATGTGCCTCCAGTGCCTGGCCCTGCTGTGGTCACTGTGGTCTCCGGAGCTGTGATTCCTCACCGACACCTCCTCGCTCTCCTCCGCCTGGATGGTCTCCAGCACCTTCAGGCACTGCTCCTCCAGGTACTCGATCTCCAGGATCTCAGCGGCATACAGCAGGTCATCCAGGTCCTCGGCTGTGGCCTGGAGCGAGGCAGTGTAGGCGTACTCCAGGATCTGCTGGAAGGTCTTGGGGGACAGGAAGTCCAGGGCGTAGCGCAAGCTACTGCGGTGGAACAAGATCTCGAACATTTTGCTGGTGCAGGCCAGGATGGTGCGGTGCGCCGGGAACTCCTGGCCGTCCACCGTGATGATGACATCACACAGGGTGCCGGTCAGACGCATCTGATTGGCCCGCTGCAGAAGCGTGCTGGGGTGAGTGGGATTGTGGAGCTGGAGCACGCCCATGTTTGTCAGACCCGTATCCACTCGGACCTTTGCCGAGCCCACGCATGAGGTGTGGCTGTCCTGCCTGCTTCACTTGCCTTCAGCTGGTTGTAGGTCTGGTTTGGGTGGAGGGGGAGGGTCGAGGATCAT
Organism: Gadopsis marmoratus; assembly: GCA_036023855.1. Lineage (NCBI taxonomy): Eukaryota > Metazoa > Chordata > Actinopteri > Centrarchiformes > Percichthyidae > Gadopsis > Gadopsis marmoratus. The sequence continues at coordinate 20,899 of JAVQJF010129912.1, forward strand.
TAGTGCCTGTCCGCTGGAGTATAATTACACGACATTGTAAGCCAAACACTTTCAGCGTGGTTAATTCATAGGAATTTTTTTTTTTAATAATATGAATAACAAATATCAAATGTAATATAATCTGAGACATATAACCCCCCACTTGATCCCTTCAGGGGTTTTATATCACGCACATGTTTATTTATTTTAATTAAGAGCCAAAGACAGACAACAGGTCGATATGCACAAAGCAACAGTTTCCATTGCAGGTGATTAGTCTGAGGTCTCGTTGAGAGCAGTCACGTCGCTGTAATAACGTCTGCATACTGAGAGGTGACGGTTCAATTTATCAGGCTGCTCACACACACACACACACACACACACACACACACACACACACACACACACACACACACACACACACACGCCCTCAACAGGTAGGCAGGCCTGCTATTAACAAACGCCTTGAAGGGCTGATTAGTTAATTTAGGCTGCGCACGTTCTTGATTAGATGTGTTAAAGACAATTAAGCCGCTCTGCTAAAAAAATCCCCAAATAAGTTATAGAACTATCCAACAGATGAAAGCGTGAAAACGACGCGCAACGCTGGCACGTCTGCGGGGGGGGGGGGGGGGGGGGGGGGGGGGGGGGGGGGGGGGGGGGGGGGGGGG
>JAVQJF010129913.1:0-25903 GCA_036023855.1 Gadopsis marmoratus
TTGTGGGTTTTGTTGGTGTGCGTGGGGGTGGGCGGGTGTGTGGGTGGGTGTGTGTGTGTGGGCGGGGGGGGGGGGGGGTAGTTCTGTTTATGTAGCAGACCTTGGGGAGGTCTGGACCAACAACATGTAGATGAGGCACACTTGGAGGAGGGTGAAATATAGAGAGGAATGTGCTATCACTCCTCAACAAATATACCTGCTTTGTACTTGTACTAGTTGGTCCACTTTTTTATCTAAATGTCCATGGCATGTGTGCGCTTGTGCGTGTGAGTGTGTTGTTGTATCCTTAAAAGCTTTGCAGCTCTGACAATACGCCCTTGCCCTTGCTCTGCTTAGACTGCGAACACCAAACAAGTGCTGTCCCAGGTTTGAAGTGCAAGTTTTAAAGCTTCTTCCCAGTCCTCTATCATCTTCTTCAAGGCCTCAAGCATCAGCAGGATAAATCTAGCTGATCATTTCTTTTTTTTCAGCAAAGCTGTGTGGTTCATGCAGAGCCCCAGTGCATTCACATTCATTCTCAACTGCAGGACAGTGTTTTGTCTTGTGCTCTCAAAATCAGACCGTCTTATCTGCACCAGAGGGAACCCTGGAAAACGAGAGCCAGATGTGGTGATGTCAGCGCGTGTGTGTGACTCGCAAGCTGTGTTGTGCGAGAGCAAGGGCAAGGCTGGTGGGAAATCTGAACGCAGCCCACGGCTCAAGTTCCTGACGCAGCATCACGGTCTGTAATCAGCGTGACCATGGATGACGTCGAGGTCGCTGCTACAAACACACGCTAGTAAATTCCTGCGTTTACCAGAGAATGAGAGGGAAACCGGGGTACGTCATTGGTTGTTAAGAGTTTCTTGATAGGCAGCTTCAATTGTGTATAGAAGAGTCTGAATGTAACACACACACACACACACACACACACACACACACACACACACACAGGTCAAGATGGCATATGGACACAAATATTCCACTACCCACAACTGCCAGCTTCCCTCGTCACTCTAACGTTACGCATCATCAGCCACATCACTAAACATCGCCATGGCAACACTTACCCCCCCCATTTTTCTGTGGCTTTCTGTGATCCTTTACTGGACTTGCTCTATTTAAAGTCTCAGCTCACAGCACGGTGATCTTAATGATGCACTGGCGAGAGTTGCAGACTCAGTCTCTCTTTCAAGAAAATGTCAACGAAATATATAATTATGTCAGAGGGCAACTGCTTGGTGATTTGGAGGACAGCTTTTAATATTCAAAGTGATACAAATGGAGCATTAATGACGAGACAGAAGAATTGTGTTTAGTAAAAGTTGTGAGGGCGTTTGAGCTTCCAATCCAAGCTGCAATTCCAATCAATCAAATTTGGGGATGTATTTATTCTGTTAGTGCATCAATGACAGCAACACTTACACATCTAATGCATTCCAGTACAATATCCGCACAGTAAATGTTAGCTTGTGATGTTCTTTCTGATACGGTGCGACAGAGACACAGATTATACTAACTTCCACTCAACATTGTTTTGCAATGTATTTAGTTCAGAGTTTGCTTGGGTCGTCCTGCCTGGCAGAACGGACGCATGCAAATTTCAGTGCGCTTCTCAACAGGAGTTAGTGCGGTGACCTCCTGACAGCAGCTCAGTCGTGGCCCTGAAACCGTAAATATATATGATCCTTGGCATGTCCTAGGGCCCCAAACTAAGTCTGGGTCGTGTGAATCAGAAGAATCCACTCCCCCACTGCGTGTAGAGACCTGCCAGAGGACATGTGCTGCTGGACCCACAATGCCTATCTTCAGTTCTGTATGATACGTGTTTTGTCTTTTATTTTTAATGACAAAAACTAAATTATAAGATTGTTTGTTGGCGTTTGTGTGCAAGACGCTGAAAGAGGTGCCGCAAAGGCTTCAATTCAAACCAAAAAAGCAGCATGGCATACAACATATACACAGCATATATGGACAAACGTATTGAGCCACTCCTCTTAATCATTGAATTCAGGTGTTTCATTCAGTCCCATTGCCATAGGTGCATACAATCTTAATGTTTTCTGGGGTTGGCCTTGGCCCCTTAGTTCCAGTGAAGGGAAATCTTAAAGCTTCATCTTACCAAGGTATTTTGGAAAATGCTATGCTTCCAACTCTGTGGAAACAGTTTGGGGAAGGCCCTTTTCTGTTCCAGCATGACTGTGCCCCAGCGCACAAAGAAAGGTCCATAAAGGCCTGGTTGGATGAGTTTGGTGTGGAAGAACTTGACTGGCCCGCACAGACCCCTGACCTCAACCCCATTGAACACCTTTGGGATGAATTAGAACTGAAATTGCGAGCCAGGTCCTCTTGTCCATCATCAGTGTCTGACCTCACAAATGCTCTTCTGGATGAATGGGTAGAAATTCCCACAGACACTCCGAAATCTTGTAGAAAGCCTTTGCAGAATGGTGGAAGCTGTTATAGCTGCAAAGGGGGGACCAACTTCATATTAATGCCTATGAATTTGGAATGGAATGTCATTAAAGCTCCTGTAGGTGTAATGTGTAGGTGGCCCAATACTTTTGTCCATATAATGTATTTTAGAAGATGGTGTATAAACATTTTCACCTGAATCTATAGCCCAATTCACATTATTTCCTGTATGTCACGCCTTAAGGTTGCACAGATGTTTTTGCCCACTAGGTGGCACAGCTGCATCAAACTTGCAGCGTGTTTGAGTTTGCATGCATTGTGTGAAACAAAGCGTTGAAAACAAAATAATGAAAACAAAATGAAAAACAATGAAAGAATTGAATCGACTGTGTTTTTATGTTTTATGTTTTTTCATTCTTTGAGACTTCGACTTGTTAAAAACCAAATTTTCTACAATATAGTGGATCATCCAGTGCACAAAATCCATCATTAGATTAATGTACTACATTTGAAAGTGTCTCAGATTACGTTTGCAAAAACAAATCTCCATTTTTATTAATTTTCCTAAATTCTCTATCCGTGGATTTTTTTCTCCTTAATGATATAAACCTAGATCACCACTTCTTTGCTTTTCAAAGGCAGTGAGTGCAGTGTGTGTTATACTCACAACCCACCACCAAACCTCATGCATAATGATACAATCCGATTAACTGATGCTGGTGAGCATTATGAGGAAATCTGGTGATTCTAATAAGATGATTCAATAGTACAAAACAATACAAAATCAATTCAATAATATTGTAACGTGCATCTGGATGTTAATGGCAGTTTCAAAAGGCAGCTAAAATGATCATCACTTAATTTTCAAACCGTGTTTTTCTGTATTGCCTAATGTTGTATTTAGCACTTTGGCCATTAACCTCTTCCCATGTCTTCAGTTATAGTACTACAGTCATTGCTCATGTGCTTGTCTGCACAGACTGTTGTCTATTGGTAATTTTGTGTTAAAGTATATACACACAAACACACAAGTGTCTAATCACATATTTTGGAACTATGGCAGCAGCTGCAGCCTTCTTCCTATTTTGGAAATTCACATCATCTGCCATGGTATCTTGAAACTGAGTAACATGAAGCGGAGCAAGGAACACGCTCGGATCATAAAAGTCAAATTAATTACACAGAAAAATCACACAATAACAAACATGTGAGACAAGTTCAAAAGATTAACCGTTTTAATAAAATCCATGTCAAACATCCAAATACTGAAATGGCAAAAAAAAAAAAGAACCCAACCATTTTTCTACTTTTGTTTTTTGAATTTTTTGTACAAATCACAGTGGTTCAAAAATATTATAATTTTTTTAGTTTCAAAACATTTTTTGCAACAGCAGCAAAACATTCTGATTGTTGTATATTTGCTTGAAAGCCCTTAATAGTTTTCTGAGTGTGGTGTGCTCGCTCTGTTGCCTTTTACTGAAATACGCACAACAACATGACCAGTAAATGTTAATAAAACCCATATGAGTCAATGGAAACAAAAGTGCATAACAATACTATACAGTATATACGATCCACCTAAAAAAATGACCAGGGGTTAATCACACCATGTCTGGCTATATAAACAGTCCCCCTGTTCTGGGCCTCTCGGTGCATACAATCCTATGTATACACCAGCTTAGTTAATAGATACAGTGTGGTGAACAGTTATAAGGTGAGAGGTTCATTCCAGCGGGGGACTCCTATCAAATTTACAACACTGTACTGTACTTTGGATAACAACTATCTTAATTAAAACATAATATATATAGTTGTCACAGCTAGAATCCAACCTGTAGTTCACAGATACTATCCCCAACTTAGAATACACTGACTTTATGCACGATTGCAACACAGCAGCAGTTATATAGTGGAAGCAATAGAGTATACTATTGAATTTGGCTTAGAGAGAAAGATCAGAAAGAGGAAACGCAATGAAGCTTTCAATTTTGAAAACTGGTAAATATAAAGACTCAGCGTACTTATCAAAAAGTTGTATTAGGCTACATAATAGAAAGTGCAGGCACCTGAAAGGGTGCGAAAACATTATTTTAAAACTGCTGGTTTGCTGGGTTTCTTGGTCATTTCATAATTTAAGTCTGTTGCGTAGCTTTTTACATACCGAACTTGTAAAGCTATGATCTACGTTATAATTGGAAGTTGTCACTGTGACCCCAATAGCCAGTAACTAAGCTAAGATACTGTACATCAAATAAAGCTGCCTACTTTTATTTCTGTGCTCACATGCGTGCATTTCTTATTTGTTTTCAGCCAATGATGGCTGCAGGTGCAGTGCCGTCAGCCTGTTCAGAACCTAAAGAGTGAGATTTCACTGAAGGCACAGGAGAGAAGATGCCAAAGAATAAAAACAAGGCGTTTTCTCAGACACTAGGCCTCACATTTAAAAACGGAATGTCAGGCTGGATAAAAGCTCTGCCTAAAATAAATGAGGTGAATGTGACAGTAAAAAAAAGTGATAGAACAAGACAATCCAAATTAATCCGACATCCGAATGTGACTAGATGTAACTTTGGCCTCCAGGGGTCAGTGTGGAGCAAATATTAGGCGCTGAATAAAGCTAACAAGGTTTAAAATTTTGCATCCCTCCCTCTCTACATGTCAGGGTTTCTCAACCTCCATTTCTATTTCCCACAATTCTCGATTTTCACCCGATCAATTAGCATATACTCAAGTTGGTCGTTGGATACGAGAGGTATCCAAATATACCTTACAGCAATTTAAACAGACATTTCAAACCTACAGTATTTAGTTTATTTTATATAATTATTTCAGTTCTATAAATTTGCATACCAAGTGACCCCAGATGGGTTCCGACCCCAAGGTTAAGAAACTCTGCCACATTTACAGAAACTGATTATTTAACCTCAGTACATGCATCATGCTTTATCCAATTCCTCTGTCATTACATGCAGGCTGAACCCAAACATTAACACTTGGCTTTCAGCCATTTGGGACATTCTAAAATATGTTTCAATGCTCGATTTTTTTTAATGCTTTTCAGTTTTATGCCCTGTACCTAATATCTTCAAAATCACAAGAAGAAGCTTGATTGTATTAACTACAGTAACAGCATAAAAAGGGACAGCTGTAACACTGCACAGCAGCAATACATCCTCTGCATTGCCTTTTCAAGCAAATGTCTGTAGAATGTTTCAGCATAATATAGAAAGTTGTATATTTAGTGGTGCTACCTTAAGCTGTGCTGAGCTAACTTAGTAAAACGGAGTTGTGCATAAATGCCACATAGCAAGAAGAAAGCTATACTGTGGGGTTCAGTATCAACTAAAAGCTGGACAAGTCATGCTATTCAGCTCCTTTTGGGATAATTTGCAAGACTTCAGAGGAAATATCATGCTACAATCAGTTCATGCTAAGCACAGAAAGGGATAGTCATGGACAAAAAAAATTAAAATAAAAAAGTGCATTCCAAACCCAAGTGTCAAAGTTATGATGGCAAAGTTAGGCCACCATGCTAATGAACCACATTCCAAAGTGGTTGAAGTTACACTACAGGATTCAACCTGTTAGCCATTTTTAATCGCTACCTCTCATTCACCTGGTCAGTGATTAGGAGGTAGCGATGATGAGAGTCCTTCTGCATACAAAGAATTACCTATCTAAAAAGACATACTATTCAAAGGCCATATTATTAGACCAATTACCTACTGTCTACGATGAGATTAATTCAAGGCCATTTGCCTTCATAGAAACAAGCAGTAGGCCTGAAGATTCTCCACGTGCAAGTTGGCTCAAAAATCCCCTCAAGAAGCACAATGGCTGAGAGTGACATTGTCTGCTGTATCCATCATGTCAACCAATGCAGAACCTGTCTGCAGGTTTGAGCTAAGATGTTGCTAAAACTAGTTTTTAGTTCTGTCCGTCTATAAGGCACATGGACCAAGAGAAGAGGCTTAATGGGTCATACGGACCATTAATAAGACAAATCTAATAGCCATCCCTTCTATGGGGAACTAAAAAAAGAGGCCATGGAAGTCCATCAAAAACTGTCCTCCAACTTTTTCCTCTCTAGGTCTCATTTCTAAAGTCCCAAAGCCCTGCACTGGGATGAGTTTAAATATCCATGTTGTCATTCCAAAATTATGTAGGTTGCATGTAATGCTGACTGAGACTTGTTCACTCTGACTCCACTTCCACACTTTTCAGAGAGGAATCAGCTCAATTCTCACTTGGGTCTCGTGAGAGCCTATCGGACTTCTATTTCGGTAGCTGACAACGACTCCGCCTCCCGCGGAGAACAGCAGAACGCGCCACATGTCTCACACAATCCATCTATCTCCTACAGTTTCCTGGGCAAAGCTGAGGGGCGCAGACCTACAAATAGAACTAGGTGCTAATAGAAACTCATCACCACAAAAGTCTCGTTTTCACATTCGGTCCTAAAGCCCAAAGAAATTAGCACCCTTAACAAGAAAATCTGATTTGCACTCATATGCAGTTGTACATCAAACCCTCACGCTCACAAACGCTGACAGTTGAAAATTAAATCTAAAGTAATATTATTCTCCCGGTTAACAAGGAAGCAAAACAGATCACACTGTTAAAAAAAGCAGCAAAAGACAAGGTTGTAACCACTGTATGTAATATCAGAAACCTACACATTCTAAAAGCAGTGACATACTACGACCTCTAACAGACTGTTAGCGTATGGAGAAGCAAAATGTGTCAATTTTTAATACCATCATTACATTTCTGTACGTTCATCGCACTAAACACTAAACATCTAGACGGACGCTTCAACTGTGAACATAAAAAAATAAAATTAAAAAAAAAAATAAAAACACACGTGTGTTCTGTGTGTTCATGTGGACACTGTCTTGCTGTGTCTTAAGCACCATTTGCAATTCCAGCAAGGGGAATGGAAGGCAACGTCCAGCAGTGACACTTTTCTCCTGACACCTCTGACAGAAAACACCACCACGAGGAGGGATTCAATTATTATATCACACTGCCTCCTTCTCCTACGAGCCACTTTCTCTTTTCTCCTCCATCTTGCCACTAAAAAGGAAGCAGGGAAGCAGAAATGAGGAAAGGGAGGAAGAAAGCGATCAAAATAATCACAGGTTTGGAATTCAGAGTTAGGTGAAAAGCAATAGTCAGGTGCAGGTTTTATATGGAATAACACTGTGCATGTGCTTTAGCTTTCTTCTAACACTTTTCAAGGATTGAAGTTATACTGATGATCTTGATAACTGAAACTAGAGTGAATAAACCACAGGCATTAAAAACTCCTGTTAGCTAGTGTGAAGGTTAGTGCCGGGGCCCTGAGCAGTGCTGCCCCTAGTGGTGTAGGGGTGTGAAGGCAGGCTGGCTGAGGTGCATCAACACAACCCAGTGGTCATGGACGTTACATGCTCATTTTTTTAACACTGTATCCATCATTCCTCCATGGAAGAGATATCAAGTAAGGCTAGTCATCTTTACCGCCCTCATTGCTATTGAGTGGTCACTTTGAATGTCTCTGAAGTGCAGCTTGGTTAGTCCAACTCATTTTGCTTTTTTTGCACCTGTGGTGTGCAGGAGGAGGCAGTGGGAGGTGCAGGGGTGGATGATGGACACCAAGGATCAGTACTAGACTAGAGGCTAAATCGCTATGATCAAGGATCCTTACTTGGTGACGGTTTTAAAGGTTTCCCTTACACTCAAACGTGGGATCTACTATTACAGTCCCATCTGTGCAGTTGGAATGGCAATCAAGGTCCTCAACACTTCCTGGGAGTACTGCCATTTCCCCTGATAAGAGTGTCCTAGACGGTGCAAAAAAATATATAAAAAAGGTCAAATAACATCAAAATAATAGTAATTACATTGTAAGTGTCCGTTCCTGGGAATCCAGTGCTGGTTTTAGAGGGGAGGATCTTTTGCACGTGTCTGTGTGTGCTAACTAACAGTCTGTGTAGAAGTGAAGGCAAAGGTATGCTCCCAGAGAGGAGCTGCAGTGGTCAATGTGTAATAGTCATTAAGGTCAATGTGAAGGATGGAGACTGAGAGAGATAGAGAGCCCTTGCTCCCAGTCCAATCACTCAAAGGCTGGGACACTGAGTGCTGGTGGAGGGACAGAGCTCTTGTGGAGGGGACATGGGGCTGCGCTGCAACGCCGCAGGCCATTATAGATCAGGGCGTCTGGGAAGCACTCAACTCGGAAGCATCGCTCAATCATGATAACCGCACACATACATCCATGCACATACCCTCCAGTTACGTCCACACTATACACGCAAGCATACCAAAAAGCACTCATGAAGTCACCCACAATTATAAAGAGGCACATACATTCCCCCAAACATGCTGACATTCGGGCATAGTAGCACTGAGAGTCATTTCTCCACTGGGTTCAAAGCTGACCTCCTCTCTATGGGGGGGGGGGGGGGGTAGTTATCCCGGGTGGGATGACCCACGTCAGGATGAAGTAGTCAGTGGAGGGAACCCTTTAGGAGACGTGTGACGAGGAGGACGTGTGTCTCCAGAAACACCAGCCCCGTTTGGTGTGTTGCTTGCGCAAGATCTCCTCCTCACGCTCGCGCTCCTTCTGAGAGCGCAGATAGCGGTCCTCTTCCTTCAGGAACCACACGGGAGGCCAGCGCTGCTTCTCAAAGTGCCTCTGGTTTTCTACAGAGAGGGACACAAAGACGTGTATGGAAAAGGGGATAAAAGATGAACCATATAAAATGTCATAAAAAAAATATATTTTCAGATATGCACTGATACAATAAAAGAGTGCATGAGAGAACTAACATTTTTAAAAACAGGACAAAACAACAAAGACAATAGTTGGATTGTGGAATAATAATGTCGTTAACAAAATGTCACACAAGGAATCATCCCGGAGAAATAAACGTGTGAGGACAAGTGAAGCAGGAGGCGTCACTAAAGATTATTTTACACATAAAGAGATCACAGCATCAAACTCTCTAGCAGCGGTAGTTGTTACAACCTACTATTTTTAAGATTTTGTGTAAAACATATTCCCACCTTCGTGAACGGTGAGGATGGGATGTTGCCTTTAATGTACATGAGGAAACGTTTATTTGGTTTTCTTTTTACAAAAAGAGTTCATGTGTTTCTCCTACAATTATTTTCATTCTCAGCTACCCTGCATCAGTGTTTTTTCAGACAAAATTTTTTTTTTAAATAAATACAAATTCAACCCTCCCACTCCAACCAAATGCTTGCTATGAACAAGTCACAGCATGCTACAATTCCTTAGTAGTGTGCTTAACCCAGAACACTTAGGTTTTTGTTCAAACTAGCACTGCAGAGTTGTAGGAGTTTTACTGGAGGGGGAAGCTGCATGTATGAACGGGATTTGGGAGAGGCAGATTTTCAGGGCCAAGAGAGGCAAGGCGTCCGTACCTTGAGACATGACCTTCATGTCTTTGGGAAACTTGCGGCAGATGCTATTGTAATTAGTGCAGATGTGATGGAGACACCAAGTTGATAGTTGCTTGGCATTGTGGAACTGCAGAAGGGAAAACAGTGGAGAACTGAGATGTTATTACAGCTGTGATAGAACAAGGTAAAAGTTCAAAGGTGAGGTAAGAGACAACATTTGTGCCAAACGTATCAATGGTGAATAATTAATTTTCTTTGATATTTAAAAATGACATAGGTAATTCTGCAAGGACAGACCTGCGCAAGCTCAAGGTAAGCCAACACCTGTCCATCGATGTCACCTCCTTTCACTGCCAACTGGAGAAGCTCATCCACTGCGTGCTGTTCTGAAGATTCACAACACAATCATGTCAGGATTTACTGCTTACATGCACCACTGACATGGGCCTGCGTTTTTATCTCCCAGTCATAAATTCTTAGTCTGTCTGGCAGTCTGAATTGAACACAACTCACCGCACCTACAATATTTGACTGAGTCATGGATTTAAGGCAGTTTGTGCACAGATAAAACACGGGCAAAACCTTATTCTGCCACATACTGTTTAGTCAGTACAAGACACTCAAGTAATTATGTTGTTGTCTTTGCAACAACACGCCTTGGCTTTACCTGTGAGGGCGACAAGGCGTGGCAAACAGAGACGGTTGGCCAGAATAATTAGTTCCATGGGCTCCAGACCAGGACTGGGGGTCAGCAGACCGCAGTACAGGAACTCCAACACCCCGTGCATACACGCCGTACTGGTGTTAGGAATGGATACCTGGAAAATTACCAGATCAAGAGCGAAACAAGACAAAGACAAAAACAAAAAATGAGGAAGGGCTGAAAGTCAATGAAGAGAATTACTGTAATTAAATATGAGCATTCATTTTTAAGAACATTTGAATGAATCTACATGAGTCAGCTGATAAACATTGCATGTGTGCGTCTTCTCCTGTACTTGCACACTTGTGTTAAGATACAATATAATATGTTGGCAAATTCATATGGGCTAGAAATGGGTCTGGTCCAAAGCAGAGCATAATATCAATGAAAGCAGCACAGTGGGTATTTTGAGGTATAGGGCAGAGGACATGCTGTTCTTGTCACTGTTCTGGTCATTCTCTTTGATCTAGGCTCGGATGAAAGCACTGTCTGTGGGCTAGTGATGTGAGCAGTATGGCTAAAGACCCGAAAGGACAGTGAGATGCAAACCCACTTTTAATGTGAATCAAAGCTACGTACAGATTCCCTATTTTTTTTTTGTTTACAAATGAGACAGACCGTGCATCACATTATGCACATTATCCTCTTATAATAAAATTAAATAACAGAACAATGTACTCAGGTTTAGGTGACCATTAGTGATGACTGGACCACTCCAGACATGCACAGTTAAGCATGTTTTTTTTGTAATGTGTTATAGTGGGGCAAAAGTTAAACTTTATTGCCAAACCAAAGCCCACTTATAAAGAAAAAAAAAAAACAACCACCTGAAATGACCTCTAGATGTCGCCGTATTATCAATTAGACTGTAGCTACACCAAAAGGCACTGGTCATGCTGCTGTTCAGTGCAACCCAGCATTACACTTTGAGTAGTTAAATATAAATTCATACAAATGAGCAATACCTTTTTATGGGTCTGATTACGGTTAGACCAACAGCAATTCAGTGGCAGGAAATGCAGCCTAAGCCCAGGAACGACAGAGGGAAGGCAAATGATGATGAGACTGATGACCTGACCCCTTCAGGAGCTCTCTGAGTGTACCCACTGAGGCACTCTTCAACCTCCACTCCCATAACCAATTAGCAGAATGTCAGCTTGGCGCGACCCCTCATTATGACTAAAAAGTCACAACACCAAGGCAAGGGTGGTCTCTTGAGCTTAAAGCCCCGGTTGGGGCAAGGAAGGATTGAGTGCACGCAGTCTCAGCAACAGGACATTTATGGATAAGACCATTCAGCTGTACTGAGAGACGTTCGGTTCCTCCTCAGACTGCCTTCCCAGATGTCAATTAATAGTTTAGTGCAACTCTTTATCTTATTTGCAAACATCTAAAGCTCAGAACCAGAGTGAAAAACATCGATCAAATCTAATGGTAAAATGGAAAAAAAATACAGCTGCAATGAGTAAAGGGTGTAAATGAGATATCAGTCCCTGAGGGGACTAAAGAAAAACCTTACCTCAAGGGAATAGAAAATTTGACAAGAAATAATGATTGTAAAATACGTTAGTCAAAACACTGTGTGGGGGAAGAAAAAGCAGTGAGTCACATAGCCGCCACCACCACAGATATGGTATAAAGTTCAAGGGGAAAAGTTAGGAAATTTAGGTCATTGTTCCTCTACAGTGAAAAAAAGTCTAAGAATTTCAGTTATATCTGACAGGAGCATAACAGGCTTTCATATTTACCAGGCCTGGCTTCTCAACGTGTAACACTCCACTGGGATGCACACAAAACCACCAGACACACATCTAGAACATAATCCATGGGTGTACCATGACACTGAGCGACAAGTTTGAATTACTGCCTAAACAGACAGCAAACCTCAAGACATGTCCATTGACCCATGGGTTTGAATCAGTACACTATAGATTATATATACTATAACACACTATACGTATGGCTGAAACGAAGTTCTTCACAAACATGCTTATTGTATGAAATGCCTGTAATGTTGCCAAAACCAATAACTAATACTACAAATATCAATGATAATGATAATAAATTGGTTTGCAAAACATAGCTTAATACTATTCTGCGCAAAACTAGAATAGTCAGGCTAAAACACAACAGCATGAGCACTGAAATGTGTGAACCTAAAAATACTGAGAAGAAAGTGTGACATGAGCATGAAAATAGAATAGCACTGGCTGATCGCTCCTCTCAGTTATAGTTACAGAACTTTCATGTAATGGAATTATATAATGCTCTTCCCAAACCTCAGAGAACAGTTTATATAGAAAACCCATTAACCATTTCTATTCCTGAAATGACCAAAAACTAAGTGAATGGGCAAAACCGGGGAGAAGTGGATAGTAGATCTGTTAACATTCACTAGTGCTTTATGCTTGATTTGATTTAGAAAAGGACTGAGTGAGGCCTATCTTCAGCTGCAATTTGATCACTGAGGAAGTTGCTGAACAATAACATTTAATCATCACCCTGATCTCATCTCGTCATTGTCACATTTTCACTTCTTTTTGTAAATTTCCAACAACATCTCATAATACTTTCTCCACTGCCGATTCTCTTTTGGTGTAACTGAACAGAACTAGACCATCTGCTGCGTCAAGGTTGCGCAATTGTGTTATTGTTCTAAAAGTGTTTTAACAAGCATTTCTGTTCACTTCTACCGACGGTGCTTCTCAAAACTAGCATTTTTCCGTGAATTCTGAAAAACCAATCTGTACATTAGCAACACTTCACGGGGTGCAGATACATTTACATGCAAACATACATACATGCTTGCTCCTGAACATAAATGCTGACAGCTTCAACGTAAAGCCACTCTTTTGAGTCTCCAGGGCACCTGCTTCTGTTCTGTGCCAGCTTCATGACATGAACAATGCCACAATGGTCACTAACATGAACCGTTTAGAGTAACCATAGACACCGGCAGACCACCAGCAGCAAACACTGTGCCCCCTCAGTGATGCTGATGTCCTGTTTACACCACCGTCCACAATAGCTGTGATGGCTTTTTGTACACCCACTTACATGGTGCGTTCTGGATTAGAATCCAGGCTATCCACATAAAAACACAAAAAACTAAATAGCTTTCTTACCCAGATCTACGTTAGTTGTCCTCTAACATAACATCTAAAATGTTATCTTTTTATTCCTTGTCCGACTGTCTTTCTAAGAATTAATTCTAGTGCTTCTGAGGGCCTGAATCAAAGTAACCTAACCCCGCTGACCTTGAAAGTAATCATACCCCAGGGCATCTCGTTCTGCAACATAGTCCGGCGAGCGTCGACTTAAAGACAGCCAGAGACAACTTCCTCTTTGGTTAGGTCAGGCACATGCCCTGCCCCCAGTGGAGCACCAAGCAATCAGAAAGTCGCTCAAGGTGAGAGCACACCTGAACTAACCAGATCCGTCATATGTGCTCATTATGTGTGCAAGGCTTCCAGGGGTCTGGTAATTGCAGAGCTTCAATCACATTTGCAGGTGGGTGGCAAACAATGGTTATCAACCTGATAACAGGCATCATGCATCCTGAGCTGTAAACCTTCACATGCTAGAAGCACAGAGAGAAAACACAGACACACATGCATGCAGGTTGTACACTGTCACGAACACATACATCTCCAAAGTAATAAACCTTATCCAAGTATCCAATTTACCTAATTTATTGATTATTTCATCACGTCACATGCTGAGCACAGGTGTGCGATTAAGTTGCCCCTAAAGGATGACCTGACTTAACGCATTTCCAAGGATTCTGGACACAGAAACTAAATCGCTCATCAAAACTTAAAAAGGGCAATTCTGTCCTTAAGCGCTTCCTGGTATGTCTGACCTCACCTCCTCAATGTAGCTTTCCATGAAAGAGCCACGGAACATGGCAGCCATCCAGTTGCAGCTGGAGATGAGCAGGGGCTTGTGGGCTGGGAGGCAGCCATCGTCCAGTCGGAACACCACATCTAAAACCGGGGTGGGAAAAGAGCATTCATCTCGTGGAGTGCCACAGAAGCCCAAGCTACAGAGGGGGAAAGACACACAAGGCAGACGTCCAGACAGACACACACACAATCAGGCAGACAGAAGGCCAGACAGACACACACAGAGACATGGACACAGGTAGACAGACAGAGAGATAAATTGACAGAAGGACAGAACAGCTTCTGACACAGAGTAAGGGAAGGAGAGTAGACGCAGGGTCATGGAGTAAATCCTGTGTGGACTCTTCACTCTGGCTTTGGTAGAGAGCGCGTCAATAGGGAACAGAGCAACTGTGTTGCTGTAATAATGCTGTACATCTCAAAGCAAAGGATTTCATCTATCTTATACTGTACATGAGATGAAGCAGATCGGTTTATACAATCTATCAATATAACCTCTTATAAGCATATCTAAGAAAGGTCCCCATTGTTATAATCATGAAAGACAACAGAGAAAGTATAGAAAGAAGTGAATGTGAGACAGGCTTTGATCAGGGACAGCAGATGCCTGGCACTGGCTGCAAATGCTGTGACAACATGCATACATAACAGCTTAGGGAGGGGACACACACACCACCACACAAATACAAGACACAGGAAGCACACAAGAGCGAACACAAGACGGAACGACAGCCATCAAATCACTTGATGACTTTAAAAAAGGGACTTCAGAAAACAGTTAAACCACAACATACAAAATGCATATGCTATAGCAAATATTCAATGGCAAATATATGGTTAAATGTACACAGAGTGTACATTTCCAGAGCCTGAAAGAGAATGCTGGAAATGAGCTTTTCTGTCTTTCTCGGACATTCTCCTCACCAACTTTTCACAATTCTCTACTACCCCCGCTCTCACATACACACCCACACCCACCGACACACACAAACACCTACTGATGCATACAGTACATGGAAAACATCTGCAATGACGGCCAATGTTATTGAAAGTACTGAGGCACTGAATGGTTGGCACAGTGGTTTACCAGCAAAGGTCCCCTTATTGAGACCCTCCTTGATGCGATTAGCTCTGCGGACATGGAAAGCCTTCGTGATCTCCTGGTTCATGAAGCTCTCCCTGTTGAGAACATTGGCCACCATCATCCGCAGGTCAAACACCTCAAGTAGCTCTGCAATAGTGGCCACCTGCATCAGGTCTCCTCGGCCCTCGTCCAGACTGCCTGTGTACAGGTACTGAAGAACGGCCTGAAACCAAAGCAAACGGACAGGTCGAACATACAGCTATGAAACAACTATAAAATCAAATGACGTCAAGACCGCAACCTGCGGTAATGATGCAGAACATGTCTGATATTCATATCAACAGAATTATGTTATTTTCCCCTAATGTATGAATGCATTATGTAGTAATCTTGTTGCTTTTAAGTCATTCACCTTGAATGGTTCTTCTTGTATAAGCTCATCCATTGCTACAACAGTCATGAGTCGTGGTCGTCCGGTCATGGGATCGTCAACATGCTCCAGACACACACTCAGGAACCCCCTTCCCCATCCTGAAAGTGCTCGACCAGTCCCCAGTGGTCCCAGGGAGTACAGTGCTCGAGAGGGGAGCGCATTATCACTCTGGGAAGTCCTCAAAGTGCCCTGCTGGAGCAGCTGGGGCTGATTCAGGCCCCGCACTCCTCCATCAACCCCGTCTTTATCAATGTCAAGGCTCTTAGTGCGCCCAGCTTGCTCCTTGGCTCCTCTCCTGCTCTCCTCATCTTCCTCCCCACTCTCCACGTTATCCTTGCTCTCCTGTTCCTCCCAGCATGACCCAATAAATGACCCACCAAGATCAAGGGTGAATAGGTCGTAGAACTTGGAGCAAGAAGTAGCCAGATAGACTTTGTGTGCAAAGACACGAGTGGTACCACCCTGCAGGAGGAAAAGAACATCTGTGCACAGTGGTTTGCAGAAAAGGGAATCGGGGCCCTCGCCGTCTGTGGGAGGGGGGTCTGGGATGCCCACTATGGGGCGTGGCGGGCGAGGAGGCAGGAAGGGCGCCTGGAGAAGAGGCCTCTGGACCTTCTTCAGGTGGGACTTCCAGAACTGCAGGTGACGACGGGAGATAAGGGCGGCTCGGATGGCATTGTCAAAAACATCTTTGACCCCAAACTGGGCAACAATGCTGGTCTCATAGTAGGGAATCCCAAGTTCCTTTGCCACCTCGTGGCCTCTCTCTGGGGGAAGGATATCTGTAGGCTTGATGGGTCTGTGGGACAGGAGGAGATAATGCTGTTAATGATGGCAGTGTTCAGATAAAGACTGAAGTGAGTTCAAGTAAAAAGGAAGATGAGTATCTGAACACTACTAGAAGACTGCAATGTGTTCATCTGAGAACTCATTTGAACAACATTGACAGACACTTTATTCATATTATGGCAGCCAAAAAATGACACCTAACAGGTTTTTCTTCATAACATAAATTAATGATAGGTAGGGCTATTTTCAATGCCTTATTTACAGTGATTCAGGTGCTGTTATGTTACCATTACCCATCATTGATTAACTCCACATCACACAACCCTCACTGAAAGCCACATGTTCATGCATGTTCTATCTGAATGTGTCTGTTAATGTCTGATGAAGGTGTCTCACTTGGCTAGGGGTCGTCGTGCACGGTTCACTGCATCCAGGTCGGCATAGCGCAGATCCAGCTGGCAGCCAACCAGAATGATGGGCGTCCGGGGACAAAAGTGCTTGATCTCTGGGAACCACATGGTGCGTACATGACGCAGGGAATTGGGATTAGCCAGAGAGAAGCAAAGCACCACTACGTCAGACCTGCGGGGAAGGAGGGAGAGAAAACGTCTTCATTTCAGAGATAAGATGGGAAAAAGATGGCAGAGGAGAGTTGATTGGTTGCGTCAGCAAGAGAGCGAGAGATGTGAGCAGAGAGAAGGACATGCAGTTTTTGATGGAGTGAAGGGGACAGAAAAGAGATGAAAGAAAAAACGGGTCAGTGCTGAGTCACTGAACATCTTGTCAGTTTACGTTAAAACATGTGTGATATGTGCGCGGGAGATGGTTGTTGAGCTGCTGCAAGGCACTGTGGGAGCATGGACAGGGCCATCAAGCAAGCTGTACAAGGCCCGTGTGTGTGTGTGTGTGTGTGAGCGCGAGAGAGAGAGAGAGAGCGAGAGAGAGAGAGAGAGAGAGAGAGAGAGAGCGAGAGCGAGAGCAAGAGCAAGAGCGAGAGAGTCTAGGCCGGTGATCAGTGCGGCCCATCTCTCTCTCTTACGTAAATCTCTCTAGGCCTTCCAAGGCTACCTGGGCCACAAAGAGAAGGCTAAGAATAGATCATACACACACACACGCACGCACACACACACACACACACACACACACAAACACACACTTCCTCAACCGATGTGTTTGAGCAAGCAGGCAGCAGCACTTACAGCTGTTCTCCGTTGCTGATCTTTCTGGGACATGTTAGTGCATGTGTGTCTGTTTCTTCTTAAATCCAGCTCTGTGTCAGTGAGACAGATCATTTACTACCAGTACAATGCTGACAGTGCAATAGTCTACAATTCCTAAATGATCTACTTCTTAAAACAACACAGGTCACAGCAGCACAAGACCAGGCCTACTTTGTATCAGGACCACTTATGTAACTTGTGTGCTAAATTAGGCATCATTGATAGCCTAAAGACAATGAAATATACGGTATATACCTGTTTTTCTCAGGCATACAATATTCACCAGCAGAGGTGGGGTGCTAAACCACTTCCTGAACATGACAGCAGCATTACACACCACTTAAACACATCTCGTATTTCCCTGGGGCAAAATAGCTGTGCTACAGCAAACATGGCTAGTTTACTGAGCCGACAAACGCTGCAAGGTAAAATAAAATAAAAAGAAAGAAAATCAATCTTATCTAGGTTTTATCTAGTATTTAACTTTAAAGTATTTACTTTGAGCAAATCAAATAAAGAAACCTGCAAAGAGAGGTGATTTCACCTGTTCTGTTCGAGTGTTTGAAATTAAAAAAAGAACTTTCACACAGCACTAAATCAAATGACCTTCTACAAAAGGACTTTTTTTGCAGTGTAGACACAGGTTCCATAGTCCATTTTTACTTTCACTAATTTAATATCTGAAAAGCTCCTACTCCCAAGGGCATAATATACACTACCAGAGCATTAAATCACAGCTCACACACGCACAAGAATTCCCATTAGCACATTGTCAATGGATCATTACCATGGCTTAGTCTGTTTGAGGTCACGTTATGTGTTACATACCTTTGCTCTCGTGGTTAGAGGAAATCTTTTCCTTTTGTTTTTTTTTTTACAACCTAGGCTTACTGCCATTGTTTGGGCCAATATACCCACTGTACTCACCACGACACTGTAAAGACTGAGGGGACTCACTTTTGCTGGAAACAGCTGGAAACATGAGCCCCAGAAGGCTTTCGAACCGGTCTTGACCTTTCATAAGCAGCTACTTGAAAGTCAGAGAGTGAAGGTGAACATTAGAAGTTAGCACCAGAATAAGCCATTATTACTGCTGCTTTGCACTAAGATGCTTAAAAAGGTTCGACCTGCAGGTCAACCCAGACAATCCACATATTGTAGTCATGTATACATGGTTGTTCTGCAACACTAGCGCTAGGGAGAAGTTATACAAAATGAGAGGTCATATAGACAATCTAAATTGTAAGGACAGGTGTGAGGTGAAGTGAAGGGACAACAAGGTGTTAAGGCCTCATGAGTATTTACATTTGTCTTGGCTCCTCTCAGTTTCCATTAATATACAAGTGACACCATATAACAGTACTATTAGACTAAGGAGTCTAATGTCACAGGTTTACTTCTGCATGAGCATACAGAGTTACTATTCAGGTCAGACGTTTGGCCTGGCATTAGATGTTTACAACACTGAATGGGAACTGCTTAGCGTATATAATGAATAGGAACTGTGCATTGAAGTTTGAGCATACAGTGTACCGTGTGTCAGTCAGTGTGCGTGTATGTACATATGTGTGTGTGTTCACATACATCTGAATGAGAAAGCACATGTGTGTCAAATTATAAGGCAAACAAGTCCACTGTGCTATCAGCAGCACTAATGTATAATAAATGGCTCCACCAGTCACTGGTTATATAGTGTTTTCTGTGTGTGTGTGTGTGTTGGATCCAAACTACAAAGGTCATCAGTTGCCAGATTATGTAAGAAGAGACACACGGGCACTCACACATGCACAAGCACAGCAGGGATGTGCCAAATAATCAGATTTTCTGTTGCAATAAAGAATTAAATTGGTCTCATGCAGGCATATGTATCACTCTGCAGTATCAAAGCAGCTAACATGCTATTAGAACTGCTTACAAGAACAATGCAATACATGTCAATATGCCATTGTTTTGCTTATTTAGTAAAAAAGCAACAATTTTTTAAAATATATTTCTGCTGACTGAAAACCTGGCTCGGGTCAAGTTTGGCTTAGCCTACTTGCAGGCTGAGATTGTTTTCCCAGCCAGTCTGTTCCTCTCTTAACAAAGCATGTGACAGTCTGGGTATTGACTGACAATGTGATGTTTTGAGTTTTGATATCAACAAAAGGCTACAGAGTGGAGGGAAGGTGTGGAGAGGACGAAGGAAAAGCAAAGTGT
Organism: Gadopsis marmoratus; assembly: GCA_036023855.1. Classification (NCBI taxonomy): domain Eukaryota; kingdom Metazoa; phylum Chordata; class Actinopteri; order Centrarchiformes; family Percichthyidae; genus Gadopsis; species Gadopsis marmoratus. The sequence continues at coordinate 20,138 of JAVQJF010129913.1, forward strand.
CAGGAGCGTAGAGGAGGATAGTGATGGGAGCTGAGCAACGGGGGAATGAGGGAGATGGTGAAGGAAGTGAGGTAGAGGAGGTGAGGAGAGGAGTCTGGATTGGAGTTGGAGGGAAGGGCAGGGCCCAGATGAACGAGTGGATGAACAGAGCTGGAGGACGAGGGGAGGAGGAGGGGTGGTTGATGCCTGGAGCTGTAGACGGGAGATGGGAGGCAGGCAGAAAGCAGCTGAGCTGGCACTGTGTCTTTATCAGCTGACTGCAGGCTGACAAAGCATACAGGACATTCAAAACAAACACACACACACACACAAACAGAAGCTAAACACTGTGCAAACGTACAGACACAGAGAGATTGCAACCAGGTGACGGCGTGACATGTTACACAAAGTGCATCCACACACCCTTGAGATAGCACACCGATTGCAGTTTGTGATGTGTACGTGCATCTGTGTGGGGATGTTTGTGAACTTTCATTCCTGGGTGTGGCTTATGACGACGTAAAGGGGCACATTAATGATGAAAGATATGAATTGAATAGATAAAATGGCAATGTGGATGGATGTAGAGAAAGATACATATAATCACAGTTCTTGAAAATTGTGGAGTGGCATCAAATCAAAATCAAAATAAACACAACGTAAGTGTGTTCAGATAAATATGTGGATTCAAAATTAACTATACACGGAGATCATTTAATGATGTATAAAATGTATCTTCCACACTTTTCTGTGTTACCGTCATGCGGTAAAGTGTGGTCACTGTCATTTGAATTGGTATTTGCTGACTTTGCTTTGGCAATAAGCACTTTTGCATTTCATGCCAATAAAGCAGCTTTGATGGAGGGCTGGGGAGAAAAGCGGATAGAGTGATGATCCAATCATGTCCGGTGGAGGAAGGATGTATGTAACAGCTTGAGGGCAGAGATCAGCTCGAAAGCGTGGCCACTGGATTACACAAAAAAAAAAAAAAACTTTTGAGTAAGTATATGTTATGCGGGCATGTTTATGGGCGTGTGACAGATCAGTTACATTCTCTTTGCGAGTTAAGTTCTCCTGAACGGGCCCACAATGATTTCGGTCACAGCAAATTGTGTCAATGTCTTACAAATTCTACAGCCAAAACAAAGCAATCTCTTGGCTGCACCAATTGTGAAACTGGAACGTGTTGCAAGGTAGTTAACCTTGTGGTCAGCCACTAATTTGTTATTGGGTCATTAACTAGGTTCTGGCATCTAGAATGTCTGAAACCGTGTGTGTGTGTGTGTGCCTCTGTATACTGTATCTGCTCACCTGCCATAGGCAAATCGTCTGTCTTTGTGATGATCCCCGAATGTGTCCCAGAGCCTCAGGGATACACTGACCTCATCCACTACATCCCGAGATCTCTCCAACACCTGCAACACAGACACATATCCCCGTAATTAGGTTGAAAGGTCGATGTTTGCGTTTTTAGTGGTATTGCAGGATTATGCAATCACTAGACTAAAGGAAAAATAAAGAATGCTCAACATCAAACTGCATGGTGAACATTTTTGGTATTAAATTGGTTTTCATAGGCCTGAAAAGAAATGTTTTTACGTATGTTGCTAATGTACAATAAACAGAATTAGCCTCGGTACCATGTGCAGAAGTGTTTGTCTATATGTGGCTCTTTCCACAGTGTGTGTGTGTGTGTGTGTGTGTGTGTGTGTGTGTGTGTGTGTGTGTGTGTGTGTGTGTGTGTGTGTGTGTGTGTGTGTATTTGTGTGCCCACCTCCTGGCATACACGGTACTGGTCGATGGCCCAGACGGTTGGCACGTGGGTGGCAAGCAGCTGATACTGTGTGAGGGTGGCGTTGCAGGCCCGGGCACAGATTAGCCTGGTCTTGCCTACTGCATTATCCCCTACCACCACACATTTAATGGTTTCCACATTGGGCCGCTCATAGTCTGTGTCTATATCCATGGAGAGGGCCCTGGAGAACAGGAGACAGGAGACAGGAGACAGGAGAGAGAGAGAGAGAGAGAGAGAGAGAAATAAAAAAGAGGTTAATTCAATATTCATGGAAAATTAAAATCGCAAGCGTCCCATCAGTAATGACATTGCATTTCGGCTATGAAAGCAACTGGCATCAGGTACAGTAGCTTCTAACTCTCTTCCAGTCCACGCTAGGGAAGCTTTGTTAAGGCTCTAAGCCCCCGTAGCTGTACTGACCAGTGTGCACAGGCTTCTGCCAAACTCCCCAACAGAACACATGGTTCGCAGGCTGAGGAATAGAGGGACTGCAGAGCTATTTCTGTAACAGCACACACAGAGTCAGAGAAAGACAAGAGACAAAAAGAGAGACACATCCATGGAGCTCGTTGTCCTTTTCTCCCCTCGTCTGTCATTGCCCCTATCTGTTCCCCTTTTGATGCGTTGATAGCATCTTCGCGTCAGAGAAAACACAATGAAAAGTGATGAAACATCTACCTTGGCAGCACAAAAGTCGGACAATAAAATCCTTCAGAAAAGGCATGTGTAATTAACGGTTTAGTTCATTCAGGAGCCCAGGGAGAGTTGTGCATCATCTTTTCGGCTCAAACATATTTACGGCAGGCTTGCACAGTGTGGTGGCATGTTTGACCACCTCTGTCTTGTTCTAGGGTAATGTGTGCAGCTCAACGGACTTCCTCTTTTGAAAAATAAAAGAGAAAAATACAAACACTTCTGACATGTCAAAATATTCACACCCATTTTTTTTTAAACATTCCTAAAATAATCTGCACACACACACAGTTAGAACTGTAGTCAGCTAATCGTTCAATCCGTCCTTGCAACTAGTTCAAAGATCCACCCCAAGGCCCCATAAATAGAGCATCTGAAACATTCATAAAGACCGTTGCTTGTTTTTCCATCGACGTGGATGCCAGTGCAACACTTCAGTCCAGCAGTGACAGACACCAGCGGCTAAAAATGGCATCTATTCATCGGACACATGAGACAAGTGTGCACCCTGCTATTCAGCCACGACCTGCTCTCCATATCCAAACACACCTCCAGCCTTTTCATAACGCCACTGCCGCTATATAGAACTTCCCCAGATAATTCAGACATTGATTTCCCTTGTCAAGAACAACAAAGACATATTTCCCGTCAAAAAGAAATCACCCCAATTGCATCAGTCAGGTTTTACAGCACAGAGAGCCTACCTGTTGTCTATAGGAGCTGCAGAAAAGTGTCTGTCAAAGAGGCCGTTTCCTGAATGGTCCATATGGAACAGATAGAACTGTGCGTTCAGAGCTATAAATACCCTTTTTTCCCCCCTTGCCACCTGTCTGGCTGCAGCACCTTCACAGGCATGGCCCACAGGTAGACAGAGATATTCGAAGCAGTAAAAAGGTTAACTACCACAACCTTGTATTTATCTAAACGCTATCTGCCTAATGGTCATGCCAGGAAAAGGACGGATGAAGGGCCAAGTGTGCCGCATGACATACTACACAAGTGGTTCTGTAACATCCACAATGTGTTTCAAAAAGACACGAGACCAGAGCAAGAAACAAATAACATGAATGATAGGAGAGGGAGAGAGGATGCATAGTACTGTTAATTCCCAGCATTTACAATGCAACAGTAGATAAGCAAAAGGGATTGCAAGAGAGACAAGGCAGGGAGGGAATTATTAAGAGTCTTAGAGAGAAAGAGAGGGACTGTCAATCCAGCATTAGAACCAGTCATGCCACGTCAAAAGGGCAAGACCAATAATAACCAAGGCTGCACAGCTTTTCCTGCTGATGCCTCGGTCTACTGCCAAAATGTGTGGTTCTCTAAGGGAACCAGACATGGGAGAGGCCAGAGTGCAGTTTCAGATCCTCTACTTCTGACCCATCGGAGAATAGAAGTCAGTACGTGTGTATGTGCATGCGAGTGTGGTAATGAGCTTAAGGCCGGTCTATGAGCCATGGAATGATGCGAGCAGTGATGTAACCAGGAGGCAGCGTTGGTGGTGGTGTGGACATTTTCTCAGGGGGATCAAGAATGCCCAGCTCACCAGATACCATACCCCACATCTGAGGCTCTGCATCGGGCTCCGAGCAAGAGTCTGGTCACGCGTCGGTCAACACACATTGCAAATGCTCACAACAGCTCACCCATCACTGCGCCTGATAGAGATGCACCTGCTCTCAGGTTTATATTTAAACCGTATGAGCTTTTGCAAACTTTTTATTTATTATTATAAATTATTTATAATTGCACGACTGACGGATGAGCAGAAGCCGGAGACCGTGAAAGCAGAGCAGTGCAGCTCAGAGGAGCGGAAAGAGAAGCTGTAAAGCTCAGGTTTCATTTTTTTTAGCCAAACACCTATTGTGAGCTGTACAGATGTCTAGACTTCATCTGCTGGCAAATGTCATCTTCCCAACAAAGCAGCACAAGGATGCTGCAAGGACAACGGAGTGTTGGAACGGAACAATACAATGTGTGTGTAAGAGAGAATGAGATTCTGCCCCAGTTCTTTTGCATGTATTATAGTGACATATTGATGGGTATCAACAAGAAAACAGTGATAGGAACACTGTGACAGGAACTCAAACGCCCACTCAAAACACAAGAACCGACCTTCTGCTTTACTCTGGAATGTGCCGAATTGAGTCTGTGTGTGTGTGTGTGTGTGTGTGTGTGTGTGTGTGTGTGTGTGTGTGTGTGTTCGGTGCAGGAGGAACCGAGAAACAAAGAAGCTCATGCATAATTTGGACAGTGTGCATCTCAGTATGGCTTTGCTTTAAGGCCAGAGGGAGTTTCATAAGGAGATGGATTACAGCTCTCTCTCATTGCAGAGTTCCTGGCATCTTTACCTCTTTTTTATATTTACACACACCTTTCCAAATCCTTTCATTTATCCTTCTGTCTGTGTAGCTCCGTCCCAGCTCGACAACACCTGCTGACACTCTGACAAGTTCCCTCACTCTCTATCCCATTCTGTATTCATGCTCCAAATGTAATGCTCCAGCTCAGTTATTCCATCTTTCACTCATTGTCTTTCCTCTCTCCACGTCCGCTGCCAGTGTTTCTCTCACACCCCGACGTTGTGTGTTTGTTAGATGGATAGATAGATAGATGCGCATCTATCTATAACCTCACACTTATCTGGGTAGCAATCAAGGAGCAGCATTAAGCAGACAGCCCGACCACACCCAGTTTACTTCCCCCTCTGTCTCCCTCTCTCTGTTACGTAACACCTTTAGCGATCCACTGGCAGCAACCGCTCATCCCCAAACCCTCCATAGCTCCTGTCTGCCGCTTTTTTTGTCCTCTTCCTTGGGGCTAGATTTCATAACGAAGCCGCCTGCCTCTCCACTCCCTCCACCTCCCCCTCCCCTGCAAAAACATGACCCCAATAACCACCCACTTTATACGTGGGCCAACACTTGCGCACTCACACAGCGCTATGCGGTTTAAACTATCACAGGCTTGATTGCATAGTCAAAGGGTCCATGTGTAATTGTTGGAAGAAATCATGGCTACATGTGCAATCATGTATGCAACCTAATTCTTTATAGACAATTTTTTGTAGTTTTTTGTAGTTGGGTATGCTTTTCCTGTGTGCGTGTTTTATGTGTTTGAGACAGTGACTGCCACAGGCGCAGCTGGCACAGACTGGTTACATAATCTGGTCTGTAGCCTCTGCTTGGCTCCCTGGATGGCTGACAGTAGACCTCAGGCTCGCACACACACACACACACACACACACACACACACACACACACACCCACACACACACACACACACACACCCACACACAC